>LPNX010009128.1:42982-59678 GCA_001517045.1 Pseudotsuga menziesii | reverse complement strand
TTAAGATTATTATTAATCCTCCCTTTGAGAACATAGTCTATTTTTCTATTTTTCTAGCTTAGGAGGTCTTAATCACTCCACTAGTGCATGAGGGACACACATAGGGGACACCTACCACTTACTGCACATGTTTGCATGAGTTTAGGTGACCTAGAGACCAATACCTATAATTTAGGAACCCACTATGAGTGCCACCACCAGTCTCCAACAACTGACTCTAGTATGTATTTAGTTAAGTCCAATTATTCTCCGATTCCCATCAATTAGATCATTCTCAGTCATCATAGAATCAATTTCCATGATTTAGGGGAAGTAGGGTGCATTTTCTCAACTACCCTCATCCGTTAACTTAGTGTGAACTATTTTAGTGATCTAGAGTTGCATTAATGAGATCTAGTGGTGAGTTTCCCATGCTGAGTTAGCTTCGAAGTTTGTCCAGGTTGGTATATTTGAATTCTATCGTAGGTATTCAAATTTTTCCATATGTATAATACATATTAATTACAGATTCATGAATATAATCATATTATTACAATTTTTTCTCCATGTGTGTGCAAATTTTCCATGTCTAATTGATCAGTCTATGCTAAATTCTTCTCTCTCTTCAGCAGCCTTCTAATATCCATTTGAATTATGAATGATTGATGATCCTATGCTTCATTAAATTTAACACAACTGACACAAAAGGATTTGATTGTGTATTTTGTTTTTGTTGAAGCCTCACATATGAAATTTGATTCCATGGTTTGAGTCTATATGGATGACAATGATTAAGAAGAAGGTTTGTATTTTTTTGATTCAATGAAGTTTCTTTACATTCATTTTCAAAAGTGCAAAGGATAATATTGTTGCATTATTTGGTGGTTCTTAATTCTTCCACAAAGCTAAGCTTGTTCCCAAGGATTAGTTAGATTATTTCTACTCCCAATTTTTCAAGGTAGAACATGATCATATGGATAATGATGTTAAGGTTCATGTCACACCAATTTTATGTTAGGGTCCTAGAGGATATTCGATAGATCATCCATTGCATCCTTTTTCATAAATTTTCTTCCTAGAATTGTGCCAAAGGATTTTATGATCAATTATATATTCAATTATGTTCTTGTGGTTTCCTAAATATGTTTCATCACAACCGTCATTATGAAATTCTCTAACTATTTCTCTCACTCAATGGAGTGTTATAGGACATACAACCAACCATGTATTTGTCAGATCTATCCTCATTGAGTGAGGGCAGTTCAGGTAGAATAAAGGAAAGTGGGGCATCTAGTACGTCTAATGAGCAGAGATCTAATAGAGCTATGCTAGAAGAAAATTCAATAGACAATTCATAGTTTTTCTTGCTAAAGGGGGTTCATGTTAATATGGTGATGAGAGCATAGGCAACATTTAGGTTCCATCGAGGTACAAAAATATAGTGAAATGATGGGTACCCAGGGATCTTCCTCAAATCAACACTTATTTTTGTGTTGACTGAAAGATATACCACATTGCTCCATGGTCATTACATGCTTTTGGGCTATTTTCCATGGTTGGAATAAAGTTCCACGATGGTGGATTAATTGAATTGATGGAGTAGGTCAGACCCTGTTAAAACTACATATATTGTATACGCCTAGTCCAAAATACAAAAAGTATGTGAAGATATGGCATAGATGCAAATTATATACAACTAAAATACAAGGATCAAAACAAAGGAGAATCAATGTATATTGAACAAAGTCGAAAAGTAGCAGGGAATATTGCAAGGTTCATAAAAAGTACACAGGCCGCGACAAAAAATTAGAAACCCAATTGCATATTTGAGGGGCATGAAAGAAACCATGTACTCCTATGTGCAATAAAATCAATAGCTGTAGGGAAATCTTTGTTGATGGAATACAATTTGAAGCAAATATATACGGGGGTACTATACTATTTTACCCAACCTATAAGCAATTACTGGTGTATTTTATGTTTAAAATTTATTTTAAAACATTGCCATGTGTTATGCCAGTAAACTCAACATCTAAATAATTCATGGTTCTTGAAAAACACTAGTTTTGTTATAGTTGAGACATAGTTAATGTTACTTTCATTCATTATAGTTCCATAGTTGTTTGTATTTGGAATTAATATGAATATTGTGTTTTTGTTTGTTTTTCTATACAAATATACAGAGAAAAAGTAATAATTGACAAAATGTATAGATTCTTGTTCATTTCAAATTCTCATAACCAACTTGTGAATTTGCTCATAACCAATTTGTGTGAAATGGTGGATGCATTATTTTCATTATTATGTATGCTTCCATGTTGATCAAAAAGTAAATAGGGGGAAGGCACTAGCATCTAATAAGTCTACATATGCTACTAAGGAAGTGCCAAGTGAAGAAGTTTTTTTTTCTTCAACTGACTCAATACACACAGTAAAGAAGCGTTTAATAATAATAAAAACATGGAATTCACTTATTTATTATTGACTATGACAAATAAAAAGAGATACGAGATATAATGGATACCCTCACACATGAGATTTGTGAGCTTGGGGTCAGAAACATCTTCAATTATCCAATTTATTTTTTAATTATTAATTATTATATTATAGATTTATAACAAAACTCTTTGTTTTATAGGTGTTTTTGGAGGCATAGGGTGATCCTTATGGTGCAAGGACTAGCGGGGTAGACACAAGTACCAATTTTGTTGCTTCACCCATGACTAGCACACCAATCATTCCGATTGCTACACTCCATAGCACTGATGCTAGTAGTAGTACACCCTGGCCTGCACAACACATGCCCAGATCTGCACATGATGCAGTGGATGCAAAGCAATATTCCATGGAATATTGTGAAGGAATATTTCTTGGAGATACTCATGTTAGTAGCACACAAAAACTAACTTTAATTTTTGGTACACGATAACCTCATCCCCATGAAAAATAATAAGCTTACAAGTATTTAAGAAGTATTTTCAATATTATGTATAATCTAATTGAAATTTACATATGATTATCAGTTATTTCAAACTAATGATAATATCATTTTCCAGGAAACAATGTATTTTATGGACCCATGAATGACTTTTCCTTGGATATATTTGGGCCCACCATATGAACAAGGTGGAATTCCAAAAGTTCCAAATTAACAAATGAATTTATGAACAAGTTGGTTGTCCAATTCCGTGAGGGTGCCTTCAACAAATTTTGATTTGCCACAAAGGCGAGCTTATATTTAATATATATCCATGACCAATATAGGGTTCATATGAAAAACAACCCTAACTATGATTTCCCTCCACCAATAGCAGATATGGAGTGGAAGGACCTCGTGCGTGATGCACAAGAAAAGGAACTTTGAAAAGAAGGAAAGACACCACCCGGACCAGGAAGGTATGAGACACTTCTAACAATTTATTTACGATGCTTTGTCATCATTGTGAGAACAAACTAAGTATTTGAATATTTTGAATACAGGCTCCTAGATACATCCAAAGCCACCAAGGCTAAGATAGATAAACATGGGTAGCATAAACCTCTCCCAAATGGTTTCTCGAAAGTGGCTACACGATTTGTAAGTATTAAAAAAAAGAATGTGCATCCAAATTATAAGTCATTATCAATTTTAATTTAATATCAGAAAAAGAAGCAAAATTCATGGCCTTATGCATAATTTCAGAGTGCAAATTTCAAAGAGGCTCCTACATAGGAATACCTCAGGCATGCCTACTACCATGGCTATAAAGCCTTGGTTGAACATAGGAGAATATTTGGGAAAACACATCCTTCCAACACCCAACCTAACGCTCCTGTAAATAAAAGCAACGAAGAGGATTTATAATTTATTATTTGCATAATATAATATTGGTTATTAGTTTTTGCCATAAATTAATGTGTTTGTTTCATTTAACTAGGAAATTTATCTAGATATAAATTCCCCAAGTATTGGATCAACAAATGAGCCCAGTGATAGTGGAGTGCCACTTGAAAGCGGCGCTCAACTTAGTATTGGAGGTATTTCATGTGTTAAAAAAATGTAGTATGTATTACAATTAAAAATATTTAATTGTAAATGGTGTATGAGTTATAACCTTTCTTCTTTCAACTACAGAGCATGTAGTGGATGAGCCTAGACAAGATGAGGAACATATTGCCACATTCGAAACTACTCAGGTTTCCTCCATTAATGAAGCAGGTAAATAACACTCTACTTCTCTTATTATTTATATAAATCACTTACAATAATAATCACTAAAAATTCCAATTTAACATTTCTTTCTTATTGCAGTTGTTTCCCCACCTCCCTTTTAGAAGCCTTGACATAGCATCGGGTCATTAGAGAGACATACAAAGACCACAACAGTTGAAGGGGAATAAGGCACATTTGACATCCTTGTGAATTACATACTACAAAAGAAAAATAAATTGAGAAAATAAATTATTGTACTTGGGCTTATGGAACTTTTAGGGCCTTTTTGTTCTCAAGGTCATATATATTTTTCTTATTTAAATGTGTATACCTCATGAGATATTTTTAGTGATATTGAACATTGCATTAAGTAATTTGCTAGTTTTTTATTTGAATTACCATTGCTTGAGTTACTGAGTATGTTTTCTTGCATTTCGATTCTACAATGTAGGTTTATTCCCTTAAGTAAGGGCCAGTACATTCCATGAAATAGGTAATTATAAATTGCTACCATAAAAACATTGTTATACCATACAATTCGCAACACCTACAACACTCTTTATGGCTAAAACCTTAGGCATGAAGTCACCAATATACGAGACACTAAATGTTTGGTAAATTTCTGCATTTTTAGGCTCCGAAAACTTGTTGCATGTGGATGGAAAAAAGTTTCACCTATGGTGAGAGTCTAAAAAAATGTTCAGTTGGAGTTGTTAATCATGTACTTGATTTTTCTATTTTTTTTTCTGATTTTTGAAAGTCATATTCCGATAGAATTTAAATAAGGATGAGAGGATCACATCTTCCAGGTTGAACCCTTCCTATACAGTGATGATAAACTTCTAGTTTTTTAATGGTGCATATGTTGACCACATATCTTTGAGAGAGCGTATTTTTTATGTTATGTTGAATTTGTGGTTATCTCACTTGCTTTGTTATGTTGACTTTGTGGTTATCTCACTTGTTATGTTGTCTTTGGTTAGCCCATTGGTTCTGTTATGTTGTCTCTTGTTATGTTGAATTTGTGGTTATCCCAATTGTTCTTTTACGTTTTTGGTTATCTTTTTTGTGTGTTGACTTCTAGTTATTGTTAGTGATTGATAAAAATATGAAGATAGTTGAACTTTAAAAATTAAACCCACAATAACAGTGCATGTAAATCTCATCAATATTAAAAAGACATAAATCAAACCATATAACACAAGATATACCTTGGAAAAACCCTCCACTGATTCAGAGGATGAAAAACCCAACAAACTATCTTAGAGTATGATTGGTAAGTAGCAGAGAATGATTACAACATAATAGCAGATTGCTTTCACCGAGAGCACCAGAGAGTGGAGATCGAATAGAACATTGTATCTAAATTTCCAAGTTCATAGCACTTTAATAACAAGTCAAATTATGTTTTACAACAAAAATAGAATATTTGCAAGCATCAATAATTTGTTAGCACTTAGAAAACTGATCCATCTTCAATCATGCACCCCCCATTGATTTGATTCCAATATGGAACTCCATAATTATCTCCCACAAGAAGACATGTTCCTTCCATTAATTATCTAACTCTAACTGAGTGTACTGAGATAAACTAAATGGAACTACATGCACATTAGAGGAAATTTCAATTTAAAATGGGCCTTCCAAAAATAATACAAATTCCATGTCATCATGTATTAGAAAATCAAAATGCTTTAAAATTAAAAAAGGGAGCACCTCTTAAACAATTTTTTAATATAAATTTGGGGATAGGTATCATTAAAAAAACCTACTTTTTTTGTTCGTATTTTCGAAATATCTCCCTATGTTTTTACTCAAATTTTGATTGAGAGAGCTCGTTGGATGCGGAATTACATTCTGCATCCAACGAGTACCCACTTGACATACTTTTGACGGGCCTCGCTACCACAAAACATGAAATACCTGAAAAAATGTGATGATGATGTCATCATCACATTTTTTTAGGAATTTCTTGTTTTGGGGTACTAGGGCCCATCAAAAGTATGCCGAGTGGGTACTCATTGGATGCGGAATTTAATTCTGTATCCAATGAGCTCCCCTGATCAAAATTTGAGCANAAAAAAGTAGTTTTTTCTTTTCTTCCTCCAAAATTAATAAATATTATTTTATTAATTTTCCTTAGGAGGCCCATTTTGAGTTGAAATTTCCTCTAATGACTGAATGGAACTGAGCGTAATTGCATACAATTAAGTGTAACTGATCAAACTAAATTGAACTACATGAAACTAAATGTAACTAAACATAACTGAATGTAACTGGAAATTAACTAAACATATCTGCATGCAACTGAATGTAACTGAACATTAACTAAACATAGTTGCATGCAACTAAATGTAACTAAACATAACTGAATGTAACTGGATAGAACTGAATGTAATTGCATGCAACTGAACATAACTGAATTTAACTGAACAAAAATGAATAGAACTAGTGCTTCTCCATCGATGTTTATTTCCAACAATCACTTGCATAAATTAAGGATTTGATTCCTTAATTAACTAAACTTTGTTTTCCATAACTAATACTCAACTGATATCTAATCAATTCGAGTTCACTTGGTGGAAACATGGGAAATTCAAATTCTCTCTCCATCTCTATGCTTATATTAAATATCTCTACATGGTCCATATGTGTTTTCATAAATTATATATCATATCATACTCATAATATTGTTTCTGTACCTATGATCATATGTATTACCCCGAGTAATATAGTCACATGCTAAAGTAAATCACTCTAGGAGTAGCTTATCCCTAAAGGATGCTTTTAGCACCCGTTGACCATGATTAGCCATACATCAGATAATATATCATCGAGACTTCATACAACATAAGTCATGCAAACTTAATACACATAAGTTACGGACTTGACACAACAAGTCTCAGACCTTAACATAAGGTCATGATCTTAACCATAAGATCCTAGTACAACCATTTCTCTCGAATATGACTTGATCAAGGTCCTATCTTGATACCAAACAAGCTTTACCACCTCAATCATATGAGGATATTTGTAGGACTTGATATTACTCACAAGTCTACAACCTTGATATTACTCAGAAGACTCAGACCTCAATAAAACATAAGTTCATGGAGAAGATATGAATCTAATTACAACATAGATTCTAGACTTGATTACAACATAAGTCTCATCAAAATGACTCCAAAATATGTACTCTCAACAATTATCCCTCTTATGGTCAGTTTTTTCATTGACCCTTCTTTTAGCTATGCACCCTCCTTAAGTTCGTTACTTACCACTTTGATTTCACTTATAAAGTGATGACATCATACCAAGCCTAATTTAAAGGGAATCCCTAATGTCACTTAGAAGGAACTTCTAGGAGGTCTTTGAGAGGCTATAACAACTAGAGTAACCTTTGTTAAGAGTGATGTATTTATGGCACTTTGAGATCTGTTTTGGAATGATTGTTCTAGGGTTTATAGGAACACTTGTTTATGAAATAAATGGTTTGAAGGTTGTTTGTTCTTGAGTGTTATTTGGTTTTTGGGTCTACTTGCAACACCAAAACTATACTTAATTAACACTATCATTTATGAGGGTTTACACAACAATTTTTCGTTATCCCTCCTTCATGTGTGTGAGTCCATACTGCTACTTGGTGTGGCTATGATTTTGCTACATTGATTGTATTTAACTATTTGAGGGATACTTTGGAGCGCTGGTTGATTTTTGTGTGGATGATCTTGAATTTGTCCTACCTCTTTGAGTGGTTGGTTCTTCTCATGTACTTGTTTTTCCCCTTTTATCAACATTTGTGGTCTCTCTCTCTCAGGTATGTTTATGTCCTTAAGTAAGGGCCAATTTATTTCAATTATTGACTTGCCTCTAAGAGGCAATATTTGATCTGAAATTTAAAATCTGAGTACAAGGAATGTTCTTCCCATCAGGTAAGTCATCATATATTATTTTGTCATATTTCTTCTGTGATTTTCTAGCGTTGACTATCTTTGACTATTTGAGGGATACTTTGGCATGTTTTTTATGAATCCTACAATATTGTACAACATAATTACCACTCATATCGCAAGTCAAAATTCTAATTCATTGAATCTAACTCTAATTGGAATCCAAATGATTTTTTTTCAGGATCTTATCGAATTAGACTTGGTTTGACCGGTGAATAATCATGAATCAAATTTTGACTCATGATTAATGGCAATTTAAGCCTAGTTTTCTTGAGCTTGACTCACTCAATTTAACCTTTGTTGAGCACATGCCAAAATATGTATATATCTTTATAATTTGTACTTGTTGAGATATTTTGATTTTTTCCTAATTTATTCTCGATTCAAATCAAACTCTTTAATGGTTTCCATTGTATTGCTTTATGGGATCCACTTTAGTGCTCATGTATGGTATTTTACATCACCCATTGGACATTAAAAAATTTATTTTATTTTATCTTCATTGTTTTTACTTTTTATCATAATTTGTAAATTGTTTATGCCATACTTTTGTATATATTTCTGAATAATTTGGGAGAAACCTTAGGTTCCCCATTGAGATAATCTACATGATACATTTGATTGTCTCAATGGCACCCTTTTTAGCATATGTTGATACTAATGTTGTATTTCCGTTTCCTTATATCTCTTTCTTTATCACCATTATTTTCTTGTTTTCCTTGTCTCATTTATGGAAAAACATCAGCTGAAATTTCCATGTTGCATGATACTATTGGAAGTGTGTTGTTTTAATGGAACTTATAATATTTGATGGCACATAGAAGCTATTTAAAGAACTGAATTTAGGACTATATAACCCTCCTAAATAGTAATTTGTAGCAAGAAGTATCTCTTACATGAACGCAATTTTATCATATAATATAATAGCAGTGTACACATTATGAGCATGACTGACATAGGATACAAACATAAGAGTGCATATCAGTTCCTTTTTTCTTAGGTGGAAGTTTTCCTCAGTTTCCATTTAAAATGGGGCAATGATGGGAAAAAAGTGGGCTGAGAGATTGGCTTAGCTTGTAAAGATAAGCTTTCTTTTCTTCCAACTAGGTAGGTGGTAGGATAATTCCTCTTGGAAGTTTTCCTTGGTATCTTGCATCATGGTATGTCTTAGTAGTTGGTAGTATGATTCCTTGTTATTATTTTTTATTATTTTAGTTTCTAAGGAATTTGTATAAACACTAAGGTCCCCACACTCTTGATCAATGTGCAACACTTTGATCATTGGATTCCGTGGGATCTTCTACTTGATATCTCATGGGTGGTCCCCTATGGAGTGTGACATATCCATCACAAGTTGGGATGTTGGCATATGATAATTCCATTTGTATACTACCAACCAAACTCACATCCCATATCCTAGATAAAATAATTCCCCACATGCCAGGTACATCAATAACTACAACACCCATCAATACAAAGATATCTAGATATGAAACAAGAATAACTTTTAAGTCCTTGATAATACTATGAACCTGAACAAGTTTTGAATCTATGCCACACACATTTCTATAAGGTGTTGTGGTGTCCAGGACTAATTGTGGCATAAATTTCAAAGTTATAACATTGGTTGATGCTCCTTGATGAAGCATGCAGTTATGCAAAAGGATATCATTGATCATCAAGGTGTTGTAATAAGGTGAATGGCTCCCATTTCTATTATAATGGTTCATAACTTGTAATACTAAAAGAGGGTCTTTTATGGGGTCTTCCATGGATTCCACTAAAGGTTCCTCTATATTGCATAATTTTTGTACATTTTCCATTTGTGAGGGAGTATTAACCAATTCTAGAAAGGGATCAATAATTGTGAGTTTGATCAAGGCATTGAATACATCCACTTTCAAGTCTAAATGATTAGTGTGCATATTTTCATTGGATGAAGGAAAAGGGGAAGTGTTCAAAGGTAAATGGATTTTTCTCCATCTATTTTGAGGTTGGGGAGGATGGTAAGAATTTATTTGTGCTTTTTTATTTCTCATGTATTCCATATAGTTTTCCTTCCTTGTATTATTCTTGGATTCCTCATCCATTGAATTAATCTTTGCATATTTGTATTCCTCATCCATTGAATTGGACACCTTGCTATATATATTTGAAGATTTTCATATTTGTGTATTAATGGTTTGGATTCATATGTAGGCACATGCTGTCAAATTGCACAACCATTTCTAAGCTAAATTTATTTTTATGGTTTGGTTTAGGACTTAAAGTCAAATACTTAGTGGCCAATTTGCAAAATATTGTTGTAGGATTATGTTCCAAAGAAACTAAACTTATATTATGAGACTTGGTTGGGAATTGATGTCAAACACTTCACCAATACTAATTATAGATCCTAGTTCAATTAATTCATTGATTTGTGGTGATAATTAGAGTTTCTTGGTTTAGTAGCTTCATCAAACACTTTGGGCAATGGTATGGATGCTGTTTTTTCTTAAAGATCCTATAGGTGTTTAATGTTGATTTATTATATCAGACTTCAAGTGGTTTTCACTTAACATATATTTTTTATTTACATACTCCAATTTACCTTATACAATGCCAATACCATAAATAGCCTTCAAATTCATGCAAAGGGAATTATTAATACTGATCAGACTTATAAAATCAACATCACATAAATTCAAGAGGCGTGAATTGACTACGCGATTCTAGCCTAAGACTGTAAGCAACTTATAGGCCTTGGTATGGGCTAATATGACCCTTCATATGCATAGGAGAGTTGTGGAACATCAACTAAGAAATATATATCAGTGTTGAAGAATATCCTCCTATATGTGGTAGGTTACTAGCATACCAACTTTCCTTTGTTGTAGTAACTTCTTGTCTTGTCCAAAATGGAGTCTATGGTCACAAATGACAAATGAATACCTTCTAGCTCGTCTAGCATTAACAACCATAAGAAACACACATTGTAACTTGGAAGGGGACATTACACATGAATATTTATGTTTTCTTACAAAATATGCATATTTTATGTATTTTAGTCTACTAGTTTTTTCTCTATTTTTTTTTGGTTCCGGTTTGGGTCTGGTTCACATATTGGACTCTACCGGTTCAATCATTGATCCGGTTCTAATAACATTGGTGTAGACCTTCCTTATACAGTGATGATAGAAATTTATTTTAGTTATTGTATGGAACACTTGAGAGAGAGGTAAATGTGTTGTATTCCCTTCTTGATTACATCCTAGGTCTTGTGGTTGTCTTCCCACCTTGTTATTCTTGGTCTTGTGGGAAAAAAGGTTGTCTTCCCACCTTGTGGTTACACCTTTGGTCATGTGGTTTGAAGGGGTGGTTACCCTCCATTTATTTATGGTCTTGTGTTGAACCTTTCTTGTTTGTGCTATGTGCTTACGCCCACCTTAAGCATGCCACTCTACCTTTTATCTTGACCCTAATACCTACCCTTCCTATGCTTGGGCGCTCTCTTGTTTCCTAATATACTTCACTTGGTTGTCCCATTTGAAGGGTAATATGTCCTCCTCTTTCACACATGTGTAAACCATGGATTGATTATTGGATTTTTTATGTGGTTTGTTGTTCATGTTCACTGTTTTGAGGTGGGTCAATATTTGTATGAAGGATGTTTCTCTTTGTTGATTGATCTAGAGGAAGTTGAGGTTGATATTAAGACTATTGTACCTTATTATGAGTAGGTCGCTACTATTTAGGGACTGCTACAAATGTTTAGGAGAGGTATTTCCATTGCTTAAGGGTTGTTGTTGTTACTTGGAGAGGTCTTCCCAATGTTTAGGGGTTGTCGCTGTTGCTTGAAGAGGTCTGTCAATTGTTTAGGGGATGCCACTACTACTTGGAGAGGTGTTACCATTGTTTGAGGGTTGTCTCCGACTATTAGGGTAGGTATGCCCATTTTTTAGAGGGATTGATGACCACCGCTTCATGTCTTGGGATGTCTTGTTCCACGACGGGCTATCTTGTGGAAATGCTTCCCTTGTGGACTGGTTTAGGGTTTCCATTTTCTATTTAAGGGAAGGTGTTTCTACTTGGACTATGTTTTGGTAAAATCTATTATGTTAGGGAAACCTACTACTAATATCATCTAATCTAAGACTGTGTTCTATTTGTTGAAGGACGCCACATGCTTGTTGAGGTCTATTTGGGTCCACATTATGTCCTTGAGGTTTCTTCTTCCTATATTATTGAGGGTTTCTTGGGACTAACATTTCAAATTTTGGGTACTTCTTAACTGTCCCAAGCCTTTACTATAATTGACTAGTCCTTTATTATAACACATTCTCTCTCTCTCTCTCTCTCTCATGTTTGTACATACCCTCAGGTAAGAGTAAGGTTTTTCTAGTTGATTGATTTTAGTCTAAGAGGAAAAGTGTATTTGAAAAGTTATTTTTTTGAGTATAAGGAAGGTCTCAACTCACCAGGTAAGTAATCATACTTGTTCTTTTGTATTGTGATTTATTTCTATTACTGCTGTTATAATTTTGTCTTAATAGACATTATACTGTTGTTGTCATTTACATGTTATTGTTATTGTATGTTTGAAATTTAACACAGGGACCTCTTGGGAGTGTTAAAGTTGAAAGAGATGAAAATTATGTTTTAATGCAGTAGATCTAAATTTTGTAATGTTACAATTGTATTATATTTATCTCTATTACTAGTTTAGAGATTTATTTTTGTATTAAAGTATAAAAAAAATTAAGTTTCTACTTCAAACCATAGCCTAACCCTAAATTTAAGAGATTACATGTTAGATACTAGGGATAATCATCTTGGTTCACTAAGTTTGTCAGTGCAAGTGTATTGGGAATTTTTTGTTCTAGATTAGGCCTAGGATTCCATGTTTGGTTTCCCCTTGGTTGGGTGTTTTGCTGAAATATAGGAGTAAATTTCCTTTGTCGTTCTTTCTCCTTTTCTAGATTTGTTACTTTGTTTAGAAAGGAAGCTTCAGATTGCATGTGGCTGAAAAAATGTTTCACTTATGGTTAAAATCTCAGAAAAATGTTCAGTTGGATTTGTTAATCAGGTACTCAATTTTTCTATTCTTCCCATGTCTTTTCATTGAAAATTTTGCATTGAATGCATCTTGTTTCTTCCCATGTTTTTTAATTGAACATTTTGCATAGAATGCATCTTGTTTATATTTGATTCAATCATGATATGGAAACCTTGTATCCATTCACAAAGATACAATTTAGAAAAGAATTATGTATAAGATTTGATATATGAAAAAATTTGTATGTTTCCTATGGACTCAGACACAAAAGGGACATTGACTTAAGTTTGGAAGGTGCTCTGATTTTTTTAAGTTAGGGTCTGGAATAACCTAAATGAAGATGAGAGGATCGCATATTCTATGTTGAGCCCTTCCTATATAGTGATGATAAGCTTTTAGTTATTGCATGGGACATATGTGGACCACATATATTTGAGAGAGTGTCTTGTTATGCTATGTTGAATTTGTGGTTAACCCACTTGTTATGTTAGGTTGATATTTTTTATGTTTGCTTTGTGGTTATCCTACTTGTTATGTTAGGTTGACATTTGTTATGTTGAATTTGTGGTTAGCCCACCTGCTATGTTATGTTTATGGTTAACCCACTTGTTATGTTATGTTGACTTTTGTTATGCTTGACTTTGTGGTTATCCCACTTGTTATGTTATGTTTGTGGTTAATCCTCTTTGTGTGTTGACTTGTGGTTAAATTTTTTGTTGACCCTTATTTTAGCTATGCTCCCTCCTTAAGTTGGTTACTTACCACTTTTATTTGACTTATAAAGTGATGACATCATGCCTAGATTAATTGTAAGGGAAGCCATAATGCCACTTAGAAGGACCTTCTAGGAGGTCTTTGAGAGGTTATAAGAACTAGTCTAGCTTTTGTTGAGAGTGTTGTCTTTATGGTACTTTGAGCTATGTTTTTAGCAGGCACACTTGTTTATGACATACATGGTTTAAAGGTTCTCTCTGTTTGAGTTTTATTTAGTTTTTGGGTCTACTTGCAACATTGAACCTGTCCTTACTTAGCACTATCCTTTATGAGGGTTTCTACAACAATTTTTGTTCTCTCTCCTTCATGTGTGCGAGTCCATATTGTCGCTTGTTGTGGCTGCAATTTTGTTGCGTTGATTTTATTTGACTGTTTGAGGGATACTTTGGCATGCTGGTTGATTTTTTGGGGATGACCTTGACTGTGTCGTACCTCTTTGAGTGGATGGTTATTTGGATGTACTTGTGTGTCCTTTTTATCAACATTTATGGTCTCTCTCTCTTAGGTATGTTTATTCCCTTAAGTAAGGGCCAACTTGTTCCAGTTATTGGATTTCCTATGAGATGGAATATTTTATATGAAAGTTAAAATTTGAGTACAAGGAAGGTGTTTATCCTAGAATTGTTATCATTTTTGGAAATTAAATTACTCATTTAAACGTATGTTTTATTATCTTTTTGTATATTTTATGTCACGTAGATCAGTGTTCAGTTCAGGTATGTATGAATTTAAGGTTTATACGAAATCTATTTATTATTATCATTTTTATGATTTTATTAATTAAAATTGATATTATTAAAGCACATTTGATGTATTAATTAATTTATATATTTGTTTGCATATTTTATTATTTTTTGGGTCAAATTAATAACAAGAACGCATTTATCCTGCCTTGCGCACAACACGTCCATCTTGATGTCCAACTTGTCATCCAACCCGCTGCGTGAAACTCGTTGGTAGTTTGCCAGATGTTGAAACGTGTTGCTGTAGACTGTAGTCTTGTAGCATGCCAACAAACAGACACTTCGTTCGTCCTAGATCGACACCCAACATATCTAGGTCATGGACCTATTACAGAGAGAAATTCCTATGGCTTGGGGTACCACAATAGACAACTAGACTCTAGAAATCAATCTTTCCCAATATGCAATAGAAATAAAATGTCTAACACTAAAGGATCGAACCTCGTACCTTATTCCGGACGGTTGAAGTAGATCCCCATTGAGCTTTCCAATCTTTGGCTTGAATTGATATAATACTTCCTCAATAATAAGTAAACAATACAAGCATACTGTATTTCATGGTGTTAGATATATTCTAGCATATATAATCAATAATGTAAAAGCATTTGACATATTCCAATGGATACAATATTCATTCAAATACACATTACTGGACAGGAAAAGATATTTCTATTAATATGAATCAGAGATTACAAGTGACAACCTTTGACGGCACGTCTGCGAACCGGAGAAACTGAATCCCCCACTTGCGCCTCCACCACCTCAATCCTCCATCACTCAGATAGAAATCTCACTAGCAAAAGGAAAGCTTGGAAAGAACACAACAGTGCTCCAAGGGACAAAGGGATGCAGACTCAAGCATAAGTTCTGGAAACAATGGACTATAGTTTCGTTACTCTCAATTCTCTCTTATGCTTTCAATGTCTCAAGGGGTTCCTTATATATATTTTCAAATGGATACTGAAAGGTCGAATCCGTGCGATCTCAAGGCATATGGAAGGCCAGGAGTCATATGAGTCGGATCCAAGTCAAGGAACGCTCCAAAAGGATTTGGATTATTCATACATCTCGATGTACGCAACTATAGGGGGAATATCTGTGTATGTAGGCGGTTATCGGGGAAAAAGCCGTGTATATCACTTTTCTTATGTTTTTAGGGATGATCAAGGACACATCAAAAGACAAAAAGTGGTCCATAGGGGCTAATGAGTCTGCAGCGAGACAGGGGAAGGCCATACAATGTGTGATTCACCTAATGTGGTGAAATCCGCTATAACAGATGCCCCCTAATGTATGATATCAGAGGGGTTATACGATGGCTGAAGTACATTATAAGTCCATCCCAGAAGTGGAGTGATGAAGGTACCCAAATGGAAGACCAGCCACCCAATCAACATAATACCATAATACAACTCTGCATCTAACTGCAAATACATATAGCAGTCCCGGATACATAAGAGTACAATGGCCATGAATAGGCATGAAACATGATAACACATATGTGGTCATCGCCACGTACAATATACATAGATCATAATATACATGATGAGGATATACAAAGGACCATGATCTCCACAAAGGCTGAAGATATACAATAGATCAAAATCTCCATAGTGGTTGGAAATGTCTGACATATACTGGAACAAGTCACAAGAGCTGAAATCTCATGAACACTGGCACAATCAAGGAGGTAGCATATAATGGATGCCACCAATCTGGAAGGTCTTCTACACACACCGCTACGAGTACATGTCCTACTATGTGAATAGAGGTGTTGAGGTCGAACATAGCAGTCCATCATCTGATTACGAGNTCCAAGCAGTGGAACATACCTATGCTCAATGCAAGGATACATGTGTAGGATATCGACACTCGGGGGAAAATCCCCTCCTAGTAAAAAGGGAATCAAGCTGTGAAGGATATAAAGAAAGGCCCTGCATGGCTAGACATGAGACAAGCTCGGGCTATACGCCTGAAACGTAATGTCAGGGGAGCTGGCATAAAGCTCAATAAGACAAGAAAA
>LPNX010009128.1:8483-42271 GCA_001517045.1 Pseudotsuga menziesii | reverse complement strand
AGGGAATAAAAGGCCTCCACAAATGAAGTAGAGGATGGAATATGACCATTCCCAAATCAACGAGCACGGTAAGGGGTTGTGATGCCCCCAAGTATAACACTGGTGTCTGTACTGGGACCAAGGACGGGTGATAGGATATCAGGCATGCCAAAAATAAAAGGACCCAAAATCAAGAGAGCATAAATATAATCAAGTAACCACGATCCCAAAGGGCAACTAGCGCACAAAGAGCACACTCCTAAGAAAATCTACAGCCAAAATACAAGCAAACCACGGGGAGGATATGTGAGCTCCCGAATGTAGCAGGCATGTCTCTCTTGGGAGAGGCTTGAAACTCCCATACACTACAAGCGGAGGTACGTAACCAATTATAGTGGCCCAGCAGAGTCGCCATTTCTGTTACGGAGAGAAATTCCTATGGCTTGGGGTACCACAACAGACAGCTACACTCCAGAAATCAATCTTTCCCAATATGCAATAGAAGTAAAATGTCTAACACTAAAGGATTGAACCTCGTACCTTATTCCGGACGGTTGAAGTAGATCCCCGTTGAGCTTTCCAATCTTCGGCTTGAATTGATATAATACTTCCTCAACAATAAGTAAACAATACAAGCATACTATATTTCATGGTGTTAGATCTATTCTAGCATATATAATCAATAATGTAAAAGCATTTGACATATTCCAATGGATACAATATTCATTCAAATACACATTACTGGACAGGAAAAGATATTTCTATTAATATGAATCAGAGATTACAAGTGACAACCTCTGATGGCACATCTGAGAACCGGAGAAACTGAATCCCCCACTTGGGCCTCCACCACCTCAATCCTCCATCACTCAGATAGCAAGCTCACTAGCAAAATGGAAGCTTGGGAAGAACACAAGAGTGCTCCAAGGGACAAAGGGATGCATACTCAAGCATAAGTTCTAGCAACAATGGACTATAGTTTCGTTACTCTCAATTCTCTCTTATGCTTTCAATGTCTCAAGGGGTTCCTTATATAGCTTTTCAAAGGGATACTGAAAGGTTGAATCCGTACGATCTCAAGGCATATGGAAGGCCAGGAGTCATATGAGTCAGATCCAAGTCAAGGAATGCTCCAAAAGGATTTGGATTATTCATACATCCCGATGTATGCGACTATAGGGGGAATATCCGCGTATGTACGTGGTTATCAGGGAAAAAGCCGCGTATGTCACTTTTCTTATGTTTTTAGGGATGATCAAGGACACATCAAAAGACAAAAAGTGGTCCATAGGGGCTAATGAGTCTGCAGCGGGACAGGGGAAGGCCATACAATGTGTGATTCACCTAATGTGGTGAAATCCACTATAACAGGCCCAGCTTGCTGTTCAACTTTCCATCTAGATTGCTAACCAGACTGTGCACTATTGAGAATTAATTTCAGGAAATTAAAATGTGAAACAACCTACAAACAACCTGCTATCCATGCATCTAGGTGATGGACCTTGTGTTCTAGATAATCCGCTAACTTGCAGCCTTTTTTGTTGACACCTCGCCTATTGATCACGGGCTAGGTTGCTGTGTTAACCTAGGTTATAGAAAACTCATTGTGCATTCTGCTATGTTTGCCACTAGTTCGTGTTTATACTGAAGAAGGACCTGTGCGCCACATATGAAGACCTATTGCATTGAAGAAGGAGGCTGTGCATACGCTGTCCAGTGAAGAAGACTAGAACCGTGCTGAAGAAGGGAAGATATCATGCATTAGCTTGTGATATGTTATGTGCCTTTATATTCGACTAAATTTAGAGAGCATTCGACCACTAAAGGGCCGACTTGATCATCTCTATAAACTATTATATATATCAGCCTCTTTGTGAGAGCTCAATTAACTAGAAGAGTTAGATATTCAGAGAGTTAGGGAAGAATTCACAGTTTATCAGTTTGTTCTTGAGTACATTGTATTTCCATTCCATGGTCTGAATAAAGAGCTGTATGTGTTGCTGTTGAAGATTACATTTGAGTAGAAGTTATCTAGGCACCACCCATGATTGCTGAGAGGGCCCCTCATCAACCGGAGGTTTCTTTCTTTTCTTGTTTATTTCTTTTTCTGTTGTAGTTAGTTTTGTTTCCAGTTAGTTGTATTATTTCATTTGTTTTTTGTAATGCTTTTTTATTTCTAAAATTAAGTAACTAGATTGCGCGCATAGTTTGCTTTTGAATCCATTTTCAGTCATCTCATTTCTAGTTTCCTGTTAAGTTTATTTACAAGTAAATAGAATAGATTTCTTTTAAATTCAGTTATGTCTATTTTCTGTTATTAGTTTATGCAATTTAAATTTCATTTTATTAACATGCAATGGTTTCTTTATGTTTATGTTTATGTTTATGAATTTGTTTAGTTCATGTCACTGTTAAATTTGCTTAATAAGTAGGTTTACTTATTGTCTTTATGCATTAGATCTGCATCTGCATGAATTCAGCTGAAGATTAGATCATTTAGGTTAATTTTTATTATTTTAACTATATAGACTGTCATTCAGACAACCTGTTTAAATTTCCATTCAACCACCCCTTCTAGATCCATAGCGTAGTCTGTCATTCAACCCTTAGTTTCGTTTTTAGTGTTTTTATGTATTTTGAGATTGTTTTCAGTTCTGTTTTGTTAATGTTTGAATTATGTTTTGATTGAGATAGTTAGATAATAGTTTTATTTAACATTGAAGTTAAAGTTAGAATGTTTTAGGTTATTTATTAATTTTTTATCATTTTCCTTACTTCTTTTCACCTTGAATATGTGTTAAGTTGTTTATGTTTTTGTTGCTTGAATATTGTTTATGATTTATTTTTACTAGTATATTGTTTTGTGTTTATGCTTTTGGATTGATTTATCCTTTGCATATAAATTCAGTGTTATATATGTTATTCTTAGTATGTTTTTAGGTTGTTCCTTTTTCGTTGTGTGATTGCTGAAAGAGACTTGTAGGACATAATTCAAAAACATTCCTATTAAGTTTTCTACTTGTTTCTTTCTATTTTTTATTAAGTTTTCTACTTGTTTCTTTCTATTACATTTTCTTTATTAATTTTTCTAATTTCTTATTAATTAGGTTTTCCTTGCATCCTAGTTTCCAGTTTAAAGATTAGTTGTTAATAGTATCATTTTCAGTTTAATAAATTATCAATTATTTAGTTTAATATTTTGTCCCGGTTAATTAACTTAATAGTTGAATTCTTAGGAGTTTGACTCGGATTTTCATTTTGAAAGATATTTTTATCTTTTGTTTGTTAAAATATTTCCACAACACCATAAGAACCCCTCTATCTTCACATATATTTTGTCTCAACTCTAAGCCTACCAACCCTGATCGATAATTAAAGATTAGGTGAATTAATTTAGAAATTATAACACCCAACACTTTTGGCGCCGTTGCTGGGGAGTTGTTCTATAAGGTAGAGTAGAATTCTTTATGAAGTTTAGCAATAGGTTGGTAGTGGGGGAGTGGTAAGACGAGAGGTAAGAACCTGCGCATCTGTTATAACAAGCGCCCCCAAATCCAACAAAAGTAATAACATAGGTTTTCTTTAGTTTAAAGTTTTTCATGAGAATACTTAGAGATCCTCAAGGTAGATTTATTATTACCAGAAAACTTATTGAAGTCCCTACTAACTACCGTATGGGACGTAATTCCCCAACTAACTCACCAGAAAGGTATCGAAAGACGCCTATAGGAAGTAGTTCTACTCTGAAACCTAAGGAGTCT
The DNA here is from genome assembly GCA_001517045.1 of Pseudotsuga menziesii. NCBI lineage: Eukaryota > Viridiplantae > Streptophyta > Pinopsida > Pinales > Pinaceae > Pseudotsuga > Pseudotsuga menziesii. The sequence continues at coordinate 38,531 of LPNX010009128.1, read as the reverse complement.
CACTTAGAAGATATTACTGGGGAAGCCATAGGGGGAGAAGGAACCTTGGAAGAAGGACCTAAGGACCCCATTTTTGAGGAAGTTCAAGAGGATCAACCATTAGAAACCTCCAGCCCTCCACTAGTTTCGAATCCAAATAACACAACTTTTTCACTCGCAGGAGATTCGAATTTTGTTGACTTTGTTTATCTTGCCCAAGTAAAAGCTCTATTTGGAACCTCAGTAGATCCATTCATCTCACAAATTGAAACTTCTACACTAGAACCTACTATCCCTCTAGGGTTCAATAAAAACATGGTTGATCAGAGGAAGATCTCTCCCGAAAAAGAACGTCGGGATGCCCCATTATCACCTTGAAAGGAGCCTCCCAAGTATATTTACGTTAAGAATCCAGCTTATATGGAGACACGGGGAGAAAATGAGGATCATGATGAATTTAGAAATGAAGAAGGAGAAGAGGAGAATTGAACTGAGGCTACCTTCAGGTTCCCTATTTTAGACACAATGCATGATGTGACTATGAAAAACATCCCTCCTTCCTCCTTACCTACTTTCTATGAAAAAGTAATGAGGACCTGGACACATTCCTGTTCAAGTTCAATATCCTTTGTAGGAGCTATAATTATCTACAAGATGCTCACAAACTAAAACTCTTTCCTGCTACGCTAAAAGATTCTTCCTTGAGATGGTTAATGGGATTAGGAGAACTCACTATCAGGACTTGGGATGATATGAAAACTTCATTTTTGTGAAAAAATCAAGAGTATTGCAAACCCAAGGACTCTCGACATGATATATTCAAGATACAACAACTTGAAGATGAGAGCCTGGGGGATTATCTCAAAAGGTTCATTTATAGATTACATAAGTCTAAATATAATGACCTCTGAGAAGATGCAGTATGTACACGTTTCCTTAAGGGGATCTCCAAGGAATTCTTAGAAAATCTTAATCTCATGGAAGTTGGCGATATTTCTCATAAAATGTTTGCACAAATTGGTGAGATGTGTAAAAATTATTCTAGTAGTAGGGGGAAAGTTGCAAAAAAATTTCGAGAGCCTTTTAGTAGAAATGTAAGAGGAAATGTTCCTAGTTCAGGTGGAGTTACAAGAGCAGAGTTAGGAAACCTGTTGGAGAATTTCAAAACTGATATCATAGGATCAATGGGTTCTCAACTAGATGATTTACAAGCTAAGAAGAGGCAGGATGAAGAACGAGAAACAATGAGTATCTTTTGTCCAAGATGTAGAACTAAACATCCCCACAGGGAATGTCCATTAAACAACATCTCCGTATGTCACATCTATACATAAGAGCATCCAACAGATAACTGCCCATCCTTGCCTGGGTTGCAATCCATCTATAAGAGTGGGGATGTAGCTGAAACATCTAAGAGGCCTCCTTGGAAACCTAAAGACAAACCAACATATCCAAACTTTCCATTGCAATCTCCACTCTATTATCCTCCGTATCAACCACCTCAACAATGGAACAATTCAAGTTGGCAGAATTGGCCACCTCAGTACCCTCCTCCTTAATTTCCACAACAACAATATTGGGCACAAGGATGGAGAGGACAACCATATCCTCAGCCTATCCCTATAACTAATCATCCTTATCCTTATAATCAAACAAATTTCCAGCAAATGTCGCCTGGATTTGTATCTCCAGTCCTTTTATCACACAACAACCTCATCACTTTTAGAATGCAAATCCTCCTTGACCGACATTATTACCTGAACAACCGATACCTAACCCTAATAATAAACCAACTCAATCTCTTAACAACATTGAGTTGCAAACTCTTCCATTATACCTTATTTCAACTGTACCTGTACATGAAATTTGATTACGATTAGGAAGAGTTGTGAATAATAAACCCAAGTCATCAGTCATCATTCAGGAACCAAATGAAGAAGAAGAAGATTCAAGTGAACCCATGAATGATGCTATTTTGGAAGATGTGAACATTCCAAAGATTCCAGTACACACCCATCCTCTCCAAGAAACTATTCAGGAGCAAAGAGTCCCTCCATTTCCAGAAATACTAGTAATAGAAAAACCTGTAGTTCATTCGGAGTATAACATTTTGAATGAATTAAAGAATATATGTATTAAAATCCCTCTATTACAAGCTATCAAAGACATACCAATCTACAGTAAGGTAATAAAGGAGCTATATATTAAACACCGAGGAAAAAAGAAAAAGGACCCTCTTACAATTCATGTTATAGGAGAGATTTCTGAATGTATGACAGGTTAGTCCCAGATTGCAAACTATACAAATACAGGAGTCCCAGTAGTGACTGTAATTATAAACACCACTGCCATAGAGAATACATTAATCGATTTAGGATCTGCCATTAATATGATGACCACCGCAGTTTTAGAAGGATTACAGTTGGGACACTTTCTTCGACCTACTCCTTCCATCCTACAAATAGCAGACCACACTACGGTAAAACCTGCTGGAGTCCTGGATGACATTGTTGTATCAGTAGCCTCATGGGAATACCCTGTCAACTTTATGGTCGTAGAATCAAAGGATCCTTCTAAAGGACATCCTATTATTTTTGGAAGACCATGGTTAGCTACCACAAATGCTTTTATAGGATGTAGGGATGGAGAGATGACTATTTCGAATGGGTTGTCCACACAGACTTATTTTATACCCCCCAGCACAACCAATAACTGAAAATTCATGGTGGTTAAATTGTTCTTTTGGGGATGAATGCTTTGATGATCTCTCCCTTCCTAGTGATTTCTCTTGGGAAATTCAGGAGCATAACACTAAGAATGTATTAAACCAGTTTATTTCTTCGACAACCTGTACAGATTTCCCTTAGTCTTTTTCTCAACTCGATTAGACTTTTGGAGATAAATTTCAAGAGAATATGGATCTTTCCATGTTTACAGAAACACCTTGTGTTTTAACAATTGAAGAGCATTTAGGACCATAAACCATACCTTGTGAGTTTGGCCCTGAAAAATTTCTACATGTAAACATAGGATTAAGTGAAAACCAACAAGCACAACTGCTTAAAGTTCTTAAGAAACAAGCTGGAGCATTTGCATGGGAATACACCGACATGAAGGGTATACACCCTAACACCTATATTCACCATATTTATATGGATCCAAGCATGTCACCTGTAAGGAAGGCACAGAGGAGGATGAATCCTGCTCTAAAGGATATAGTAAAACAATAATTACAAAAACTCCTCACTACTGGTTTCATCTATCCTATCTCCGACAATAAATGGGTATCTCCTTTAATAGTAGTCCCAAACAATGTTACAGGGAAATGGTGTATTTGCATTGATTTTAGGGATCTAAACAAAGCTACACTGAAAGACTACTTTCCTTTACCTTTTATTGATCAAGTATTAGATACTCTGTCAGGTAAACATTATTTTTCCTTTCTTGATGGGTATAGTGGTTACAACTAGATTTTAATAGCACCTAAAGATCAAGACAAGGCCACTTTTACATGCCCTTGGGGAACATATGCTTATCGAGTTTTTCCATTTGGCTTATGTAATGCACCTACCACTTTCCAGCGAGTAGTCTTAGGAATCTTTTCCTATCTTATACATGATTGTGTGGAGGTATACATGGATGAATTTACGCTCTATGGTAATACTTTTCAAGAAGCCCTTGACAACCTCGAGAAGGTCTTGATCTGATGTCAAGAAATGAATTTATCCCTTAGTCATAAGAAATGTAAAATGTTAATAATAGAAGGTATAGTTTTGGGACACCATGTTTCCCCCCAAGGAATTAAGGTAGACCCTGCAAAGATCAAAGTAATTGTTGGCCTTCCCTCTCCCAAAACTTAGAAAGAGGTAAGAAGATTTCTTGGTCATGCAGGCTATTACCGCCGTTTTATAGAAAATTTCACTAAAATAGCTGCACCAATGTTTAAGTTGCTTACAAAGGACACAGAATTCCAGTGGACAGAATCTTGTCAAAATGATTTTGAAATCCTAAAAGCTAAAATATTGGTGGCACCAATACTCAGGGGTCCCGATTGGTCCCTTCCTTTTCACATATCTACCGATGCCTCTGATATGGCCATAGGAGGAGTCCTCGGCCAAAAAGAAGGACAAGCACCTTATGCCATTTATTTTATTAGTAAAAATTTGACTCCTGTTGAACTCAATTATACTATTACTGAAAAAGAATTTTTGGCAGTAGTTTATTCTATTAATAAGTTTCATCATCACATCATAGGTTTTAAAGTTTTTGTGCATACCAATCACTCTGCCATTAGATTTCTAATGAATAAACAAATCACCAATGGTAGAGTGAATGGGTGGCTTCTTTTATTGCAAGAATTTAACATTACCATCATTGACCGACTTGGTAAATAAAATCTAGTAGCAGATTTCCTTTCCCATATTCAACATGAAGACAGTACTAGACCAGTTGATGACACTTTTCCTGACGAACATCTATTTGTTGTATCTCTTCAAACCCCTTGGTTCGCATATATTGACAATTGTCTAGCAACTGGGAAAATACCAAACCATTTGTCCCCACATGACCAGTGTCGTATTATAGTTCATAGTTCCAATTATTCTTGGGTTGATAACGATATATTCTACACTGGTCCAGATCTTATTATTTGACGATGCGTGTGGGAGGATGAAATGACAGATATTGTCCATGCATGCCATCATGGACCATGTGGAGGACATTTTTCTGATAAGAGGATGGCATATAAAGTCTTACATTTTGGTTATTATTGGCCAAGAATTTTTAAAGATGCTACCAAATATGTCAAAGGATGTGATAGTTTCCAAAGAATGGGTAGACCTACGTCATTTGATCAAATGTCGTTACAACCCCAAGTCATGATTGAACCCTTTGAGAAATGGGCTCTTGATTTTGTAGGACCAATTTCTCCCGTGTCTCGTAAAAAGAAATATATCCTAGTTTGCACAAACTATGTCACCAACTGGGTAGAAGCTAAAGCTTTATTTAAAGCTATAGATAAATCACTGGTAGAATTCATATATGAAGAAATATTCACCCGGTTTGGTGTACCTAGAGAAATTGTCACAGATCAAGGTACTCAATTTACTTCTAAATTAATGAAAGAACTTACTACAAAATATGGCATCCGACATTGAAAATATTCACCTTATCACCCTCAGGCTAATGTTCAGGTAGAATCAACTAATAAAGTATTATAATCCATTTCAACTAAAACCATTCACTTACATCATAAGGACTGGGCAGATAGACTCCTAGAGGCTTTATGGGCCTATAGGATAACATGGAGAAACACTACTCGACATACCCCCTATGAGTTAGCGTATCGAAAACAAGTCCTTTTACCCATTGAATTTCAAGTTAAAACCTTTCGCATGGTAGGACAACTAGGCATGAATTTGGATGAAGCATAGAAACAACAAATATTGCAGATTAATGACTTAGATGAGATTAGACAAGATGCACTCCAAAGAACCATGCTAATACAGAATCAATGAAAGACATGGAATGATAAATTTATTAAGAAAAAGTAGTTTAATACTGGAGATTGGGCACTACTATTCGACTCATAGTTTAAATTTTTTAAAGGAAAATTAACCACCCATTGGATGGGTCCATACGCAGTAATTACAGCTTTATACAATGGGTTAGTAAAAATTAAAAAAATTGATGGCTCAGAAGTTTCCTTTGTAGTAAATGGACATAGACTCAGAATTTATCATCAACCGACATCTAAACAGTATTTTATACAAAATGTTTTGCAACAAAATGAAATGGAATTAGTTGAAGGGGAAGCTATTCCTCCTCCTCCTCTTGATCCTTGAAAAATATTTTGGGTTATTATCACTTTTATATATGTAAATATGTGCTTGTTTCTTTGAATAAATAAGAGTCCTTTCTAATAGGTTGTTTACAAAAGACTCTTTTTCTTTTTATTATGTCTTTATGAATAAATTGAATCATCTAACAAGTGGTTTTGTAGTTTGATTACAAGTATTCTATCTCTATAAGAATATTATGAAGTATTATTTGGACAAGGGAAGTATGTTAAATACTCACCAAGTATATTAATATTTCTTGGGGTACTTTTGAAATTTTCAGTTTATAGTGACAATTAAAAATTTACAATCCTTTGTATATCATACTTAACCAGCTCTTCTATGATTCATATGGTTTTTGGTATTTTGATTCAGACATGGATATTTCTGATTTACTCTTTTTAACAGTTGCTTGATAGACCTACTTTCATTATCATATTTTCACATTGTTATCTTACACCTATGGATTACTAGTTCATCTTATGCTTGTTGTCAAAATTTGTCTCTCAAGTATTTTAGTGATAACTTGAGAGTAAGTGGAATTTTTTGTCTATGGGGAACATTACTTTTCTTTTATGAGGAAGAAGGACTATAAGGTTAAAGAACAACTTTAGGTTATTCTCTTTTGACATGATCTATGGTTATGGCCATTATGAAATAACTTATAAGTTTATTTTAAAAAAAATATTTGAATTATGTGTTTAGCAGGACTTAACACGCTCTAGTACCAATCGACTTCCATATATATAATATCATTATACAAGGCAAACCTGCCAGAGTACTGAACAAGGATTTTGGCAGCAGGTCAATGCTAAGTAAAAATTCAAAGCATGGAAGCTCGATAAAAACAAGTAAACCCGTCGGGGTACTGAACATGCTCGCTAGCAATGAGACTATGCTTGAATGGTACCAAGGTAAACCTGTTGGGGTACTGAACATGATTGCTGGCAATGGGGAAATACCCGGTAAAAGAGATTTGGTTAATGCACCACTATGCACATAGTTTGTAAAACAATGATAATATACAATTTTTTTTTTAGAATTTATGAATACACATGTTTACGGCCAATTGTTTAACATGTCATTTGAGAATGGCTGTAAGTTGGGCTTGAACCTTCCCATCTAATTCAGCATATACCTAGGATGTCATTATCCTAGAAATGGGACCCATAGCTGTGAATCTCACATACTCTGGGGTAAACTTCAATATTTTGTGATGATAAGATCTCTTTAACATAAGGCAACGATGAATAGTTTTTCCCTGTGGTATTCTTTTGGTTCAATTTTTATCATTCAAGCGATCTTTCTAAGCACCGTTATCTTTTTCATGAATATACATCTCTGAATCATTTCCATTTACTAGTTAGTTAGTTTTTCTTCTTTTCTTTACAAAATAATCAACCGCATAATAGAACTCTTTCATTTTTTTTGGAACAATCACTTCTTCTCTCTTCTATGGCTTGAGGACACGCCATATCTTTGGATTGGGGGAAGATGGATTTGGAAAAATTAGATTGCTTTCACTTTATGATAGATCTATTTATCTCTAACAAATGATAAGTGTTCCTCAGGATAATATAAGCAGTGGAACTTGATTATAGCATGAAGCATATTTTCACAGCAAAATCAATATGAAGAATCAAATGAAGGTCCAAATGAAATACCAAACGACAATATAAATAAAACATTGTAATATTTTAGTATTTATAATTAAAATTTGCTAACCAAATTTTTGGTTTTTTTGGCAAATAATTTTTACCTTCATGTGGATGCTTAGAAATTCTTCTTATCTTTTCATTATTGATAATCCTATCCTTTTACCCAATCATGCATGTAAATTATTAATTGACTAATTCTCTTGATTATAAATGTGATTTATTCTTTTCATGTCATATGTTCAACCTGCCCAAAGTTTTACTTTGGAGATGGTTGAATTAATTTATAAAAATCCTTATGAATTTACTTACTTATGTATATGCCTGTTGTTGTTTCACATCTCAAAATTTGCTATAATAGTGTGATCTGTTATCTTTCTTTTGCTCAGTGGGACCTGGAATTTCTTTGATTTGGGGGAATGTTGATCCTAGAATTGTTATTAGTTTTGGAAATTAAATTACTCATTTAATCATATGTTTTATTATTTTTTTGTATATTTTATGTCACGCAGATCATTGTTCAGCTTAGGTAAGTATGAATTTAAGGTTTATATGAAATCTCTTTATTATTATCATTTTTATGATTTTATTAATTAAAATCGAAATTATTAAAGCACATTCGATGTATTAATTAATTTATATATTTGTTTGCAGATTTTATTATTTTTTGGGACAAATTAATAACAAGAACGCATTCATCCTGCCTTGCGCATAGCATGTCCAGCTCAATGTCTAGCTTGTCATCTAGCCCGTTGCATGAAACTCGTTGGTAGTTTTCCATATGTTGAAACGTGCTGTTGTAGACTGTAGTCCTGAAGTGCACCAGCAAACACACAGTTTGTTTTCCCTAGATCGACTCCCAACGTATCCAGCTCATGACCTAGCTTGATGTCCATCTTTCCTTCCAGATCGCTAACCAGACCGTGTGTTGTTGAGAATTAATTTCAGGCAATTAAAACATGAAATAGTCTGCAAATGACCTATTGTCCATGTGTCTGGGTGATGGAGCTTGTGTTCTAGATAATCCACCAGCTTGAAGCCTTCTTTGTTGACACCTCGCCTGCTGATCACGCATTGGGTTGCTGTGTTAACCTACGTTCTAGAAAACTCACCGTGCGTTCTCCTCTATTTGCCACCAGTTCACGTTTACGCTGAAGAAGGACTCGTGTAGCACATCTAAAAGACCTGCTATGCTAAAGAAGGAGCCTATGCATACGCTGTCCAGTGAAGAAGAACATAACCGCGCTGAAGAAGGGAAGATCATGTGTGTTGTCCTACGATCTTTTATGCGCCTTTATAGTCAACTAAATTTAGAGAGAAGTCGACCACTAAAGGGTCGACTTGCTCATCTTTGTAAACTATTATATATATCAGCCTTTGTGTGAGAGCTTAGTTAGCTAGAAGAGTTAGAGAATTAGAGAGTTAGGAAAGAATTCATGGTTTATCAGTTTATTCTTGAGTACATTGTATTTATGTTCCATCGTCTAAATAAAGAGTTGTATGTGTTGCTGATGAAGATTTCATTTGAGTAGAAGTTATCCAGGAACCACCCCTGATTGCTGAGAGGGCCCCTCATCAACCAAAGGTCTCTTTCTTTTCTTGTTTATTTCTTTTTCTGTTGTAGTTAGTTTTGTTTCCAGTTAGTTGTATTATTTCATTTGTTTTTTGTCATGCATTTTTATTTCCAGAATTAAGTAACTAGAATGCGCGCATAGTTTGCTTTTGAATCCATTTTCAGTCATCTCATTTCTAGTTTCCTGTTAAGTTTATTTACAAGTAAATATAATAGATTGCTTTTAAATTCAGTTCTGTCTATTTTCTATTATTAGTTTATGCAATTTAAATTCCAGTTTATTAACATGCAATGGTTTCTTTATGTTTATGTTTATGAATTTGTTTAAGTTCATGTCACTATTAAATTTGCTTAATAAGTAGGTTTACTTATTGTCTTTATGCATTAGATATGCGTCTGCATGAATTTAGCTGAAGATTAGATCATTTAGGTTAATTTTTATTATTTTAACTGTACAGACTATCATTCAGACAGCCTGTTTAAACTTCCATTCAACCACCCCTTCCAGACGCATAGTTCAGTCTGTCATTCAACCCTTAGTTTCGTTTTTAGTGTTTTTATGTATTTTGAGATTGTTTTCAGTTTTGTTTTGTTAATGTTTGAATTATATTTTGACTGAGATAGTTAGATTATAGTCTTATTTAACATTGAAGTTAAAATGTTTTTAGGTTATTTATTAAAGTTTTATCATTTTCCTTATTTCTTTTTGCCTTGAATATGTGTTAAGTTGTTTATGTTTTTGTTGCTTGAATATTTTTTGTGATTTCTTTTTACTAGTATATTGTTTTGTGTTTATGCTTTTTGATTGATTTATCCTTTGCATATAAATTCAGTGTTATATTTGTTATCCTTAGTATGTTTTTAGGTTGTTCCTTTTTCGTTGTGTGATTGCTGAAAGAGACTTGTAGGACAGAATTCAAAAACATTCATATTAAGTTTTCTACTTGTTTCTTTCTATTTTTTTATTAAGTTTTCTACTTGTTTCTTTCTATTTTTTATTAAATTTTCTACTTGTTTCTTTCTATTTAATTTTCTTTATTAAGTTTTCTACTTGCTTATTAATTAGGTTTTCCTTGCATCCTAGTTTCCAGTTTAAAGATTAGTTGTTAATAGTATCATTTTTAGTTTAATAAATTATCAATTATTTAGTTTAATATTTTGTCTTGGTATAATTAACTTAATAGTTGAATTCTTAAGAGTTTGAATTAGTTTTTCATTTTGAAATATATTTCCATCTTTTTTTTGTTAAAATATTTCAACAACACCATAAGAACCCCTCTGTCTTCACATATATTTTGTGTCAACTATAAGCCTACCAACCCCAGTCAATAATTAAATATTAGGTGAATTAATTTATACATTATAACACCCAATAGAAGGTTCTTCCCATCAGGTAAGTCATCATATCTGATTTTTTCATATTCTTTTGTAATTTTGCTGCATTGTCTGTCTTTGACTGTTTGAGGGATACTTTGGTGTGTTGGTTATGAAGCCCACAATACTATACATTCCACAAAATAGGTGATTATAATTTTTTGTCATAAAAACCTTGTTGCACAATACAATTCCCAACACCTAAAATATTCTTTATGGATAAAACCTTAGGCATGAAGTCATCAATAGATGAGACAAAAAATAGATGGTAATTTTTTGTATTTTTAGGCTCCAAAACCTTGTTTTTTGTGGTTGGAAAAATGTTTCACATGTGTTTAGAATATTAAAAACATGTTTAGTTGGAGTTGTTAATCAGGTACTTGATTTTTCTATTCTTCTCCTATCTTTCATTGAAAAAATTGCATTGAATGCATCTTCTTTCTTCCCATTCCTTTCCACGTCTTTTAATTGAGCATTTTTCATATAATGCATCATGTTTCTATTTGATTCAGTCATGATATAGAATCATTGCCTCCATTATAAAAGCTACAATTTATAAAAGAATTATCTATAAGATTTTATGTATGAAAACATTTGAATGTTTCCCATAGACTCAAACTCAAAAGGATCACATCATCTAGTTTGGACCTTCCTTATATGGCGATGATAAAAATTCCAGTTATTGTAAGGGAACACTTGTGGACCATATACCTTGAGAGAGAAAGATAAAAGTTAGTTGCTTCTCCTTATGGGTAAAAGGGTTATTCTCCCACCTTTTTGGTAAACCTTGGTCTTGTGGGTAAAGGGGGTTTTTTCCCTGCTTGTTGATACACCTTGGTCTCTTGGGTAAAGGGTTTTTCTCCCACCTTGATTCATACATCTTTGTCTTGTGGGTGAAAGGGTTTTATTCTACTTTGTTGTTCCACCTTGTGTTTAGCCTTGTGCTTGACTTGGTCTTGTGTTTACCTTATTGGTCCTAGATCCCCTCTTGAGTGTGGTACCTTGACCCTTTTGTTATGATTGACTTAACATTATTGTTATTGGAAACCCTCCCTAATGTATGATGTCTTGACATTTGAGTAAAACCTAAGTCATTGAAAGATTAGAAGAGGGATCCTTCTGGAAGTCTTTAAGAGGATATAAAAGCAAGTCTTAGCCTCCATTATTAAAATGTCTTGGAGAGATATCCCATCTCTATGTCTTATGTCTGAAATAGGGTTTTGAGCATTTCTATTTAAAGGTGATGGCAGGGTTTTAAGGCTGCTTCTTTTCTTCTATGGGTAAGGTCTGTTGTAGGGATTGATATTTTGGATCCCTGCTTGTCTAGGATACCATAAGGGTTTTCGTATTCTTGTTATAGGGTTCCAAGAACTATGAGGCTACCATGAAAGTTGTTGTGGCTTGTTAAGGATGCTATGACGGATGACCTGACTTTTGTTGAGCCATCTAGGGGCTGTCGTGACCTTTGTTGAGCCTACTAGGGGCTGTCGTGACCTATTTTGTGGGATTTACCTTCACCGTGGAATTTATTATGGTCTGTACCTTCACCGCAGTCTTGTATTGTAAGATGTAACCTTCACCATGTGCCTATTTTATAGCTTGTACTTTCATTGTGACATGTTTGAGAATGTATAAGGGTGTCGTCACCTCTCTTATTCTCTTTCAGCCTGTCGTTGTTATGTATGAGGGTGTTATTGTCTTTGTGAAGGTGTTACTACTTGTTTAGGGTGTTAGTGTATGCTTTAAGGCCGACCTTACACATTAGAGGGGTGTTGCTATTAGGTTGTTGGATGACTGTCCTAAAGACTGTCATTTATTACAGCAATGGTTTTACACTTGTGGACTAATTTTTTGGTTACCACCTTGAAGTTGACCCTAGATTATTTGTGGGATTATCATTGAACCTTGGAATATTTGTTGGGATGGCACTTTAGTGAGCTGTTAGAGAAGAACACTAATTGCTTGTGACTGATTGGTGAGGTCACAGCTGAGTATGCATTGTTACATGAGGGTTTCTTCTTGTTTGGGATAATTTGAGTAGGACCCTTCCTATGTTGGGATATTCTAAGTATATTTCTTCATTAGTGGAATGGTTCTAAGCCTAAACCTACCCTACAAAACGTTATCTCTCTATCAGGTATATCCATGCCCTTAGATGAGGGCCATACTTGTTTCTTTAGTGACTTGTCTCTGAGAGACAAGGTCTATTTTGAAAGTATATTTGAGTATAATATATGTCTAAACCATACTTGTTTCTCTAGTTATATCTTTTATTGATACTATTTGTTAGTCTTTCTTAATTTATCTACCGCTTCCCTACATATTGCGATTTCTTGTTTTAGTTGTCTAACTTTAACCTAGTGATAATTAACGAAGTGTTAAAGTTGAAAGAGATGAAAATTATATTTTTATTATTTAGTTTTTGTTACTTCTATACTTTCACTTCAGTGTTGATTTTATTTGATATGTTTTAAAGTACAAGTTTGTCATTTTTTTGAAAAAAACCAACTAAACTAAAACTTCAAGAATTTTTGGCAGTATGTTGTTATTCATAAAAATCATATTTCTCGTGTTCTTCACATTGGTGTTAGACATTTGTATATAGGTGATAGTTAATAAATTGCACCTAAATAAGTTGCATCTATTGGGTAATTTTATTCCTAACTCTATAACATTATCGATTCTCAAATTTCTATCGGTTTTTGCAGTGATGGTAAATCAGAAATAGTGGTTCTTTATTTTGTACATTATCTGGAAGTGTTAGAAGCATGGGATGGAGACAAAATTCCAAGTATTTTCCCTTTAGTGACTTGTGTGTTTGGAATAAAGAAATTCCTTTGTATTACATTCATGAAGATTCTAGTGTCATTCTAAGATGTTGAAAAGTCATGTTTCACTTTTCTCAAGGAAATATTTTATTATAGAAGTGCCAACAAATTTACATCAGCACTTATGCACTTTATCCACCCCCATTGTTGACTTTGAACATATTTACATTCATTGTATCGTCTGAGGGTTTTTTTTTATGATTGTGAGGCTTGTCTTTTAAGTACTTTTCTCAGCTCCAATTCTCTAAAGATATTTATCCCTCCATAAAACTGAAAAGGGATATTGTAACATACAACAAACAAGATTTAATGGCACATATAAGCAATAAAAAAACTAACATTAGGACTATATAACTCTCCTTAACAATAATTTATAGCAAGAAGTGTTTCTTACATGAACATAATATTATCATATAATATAATAGAAATGTACACATTATGAGCATGACTGACATAGGATACAAACATAAGAGTTCATATCAACTCCTTTTTTCTTAGGTGGAATTTTCCCCATTTTCCATTTAAAATGGGGAAATGATGTCCAAAAAGTGGACTAAGAAATTGGCTTAGCTTGTGAAGGAAATATTTCTTTTCTTCAAACTAGGTACGTGGTAGGATGATTCCTCTTGGAAGTTGTTGTCTTGGTATCTTGCATGATGGTATGTCTTGGTAGGTGGTAGTATGATTCCTTGTTATTGGCTTGTAATATTTTAGGTGCTAGGGAATTTGTATAAATAATAAGGTTCCCACACTCTTCATTAATGTACAACACTTCATTCATGGGTTCCCTAGGATCTTCTACTTGATATCTCATAGTTGGTCCCCTATGGAGTGTGACATATCCATCACAAGTTGGGATGTTGGCATATGATAAGCCTATTTGTATACTACCAACCAAACTCGTAGCCCATATCCTAGATGAAATCATTCCCTACACGTTAGGTACATTGATAACTACAATGTCCATCAATACTGAGATATATGGACATGCAACAAGACTAAATTTTAAGTCCTTGATAAGACTATGAACCTAAACATGTTTTGAATCTATGTCACAAACATTTCTGTAAGGTGTTGTGGTGGTCAGGCCTAATTGCTGCATGACTTTCAAAGGTATAACATTGGTTGATGATCTTGCATGAAGCATGAAGTTGTGAAAAAGAATATAATTGATCATCATGGTGATGTAATAAGGTGAATGAATCCCATTTCTCTTATCATGGTTCATAGCATGTAATATAGGATGAAGGAAAAGGGGAAGTGTTCAAGTGTAAAGGGATTTTGGTCCATCTCTTTTCAGATTAGGGAGTAGAGTAAGAAATTCCTTGTGATTTTTTCTTTCTCATGTATTCCATGTACTTTTCCTTCCTTAGATAATTCTTGGATTCCTCATCCATTGAATTAATTATCATTGCATATTTGTATTCCTCATCCATTGAATTAGATTTTTTCTATATATATGTGAAGATTTTCATATCTCTCTATTAATTGTTTGGGTTCATATGTATGCACATGATGTAATATCCCTATAATTTCACACACACACATATATTTTAGGACAATTAATTGTCAAATATCTGGCACATATAAGCATTGGAGAAATAGCATGGTCATCAGATACACTTTGCAAAATTCCATTGTATATCCGATGATGTTCATAAGAGATCTGATGTCGATTTATCAGTTAGTTGATGAACTAATAAAGTGACTTCATCAGCTATCCAATGAATGATTATCAGATAGTGGATGAACCAATAAGGGGGCAACAACAGATATCTGGTGAAATGTCATTGGGTAGTTGATGAACACTAAAGGGACTGCATCGGCTATTCAAAGAAATATTATCGGTTAATCGATGAACCAATAAGAGGTAACACCAGATATTCAATGAACTATCACTGGGTAGTCGACGAACCAATAAATAATATTCACCAGCTATCTAGTGAACAGTCATCGGATAACCGACGAAAAAATAAGAAATGTTAACCGGATATCTGACACATATCCATTAGATATCCCGAGAATAGACATCAGATAACCGAATAACATATAAGAAATGTTCAACGGAAATATAATGGATATGCGTCGACTATCCAATGATAAACACAAAAATATTAAAAAAGAACTATGATTAAATGCTTGAATGTGTCAGCTATCCGACGACCATTATGTCAGATATCCAATGTTGTGTGAAGTGTCTGATAGTTGATTAAATTACATCGACGATTGTTGTATGTTCTTTTCATCAGATAATCGTTGCCATTATACCAAAAAGCCGACGAACGATGGTCGTATTTTGGTCCATATGTAATAGTGACATATATATATATATATATGATATATATATGTATATGTAATATATACATATACATATATATATCATATATATATATATATATATATATATATATGTATGTATGTGTGTGTATATATACACACACACACACACACACATATATATATATATACATGTATATATCTACACACACACACACACATATATATATAATGAGATAGATAGGGTCATTGTTTACCCTCACGGTATATTGTAATTAGTTTTAATGTCGAAGTCCATAAACACTGGGATAGAAGTGTTACCTCTTCAACTCACATCTAGCTGCGAAAAGTATCTATCCACAAATGTAACCCAAGAGTAACTTAGAGGGCATACCCACTGTCACCTCAATAACTCCCTTTTCTACACTTAGGTTGGCTCTTATGCAACACAAGGGGGGTATCCCTAAGACATTATTGCTAAGACCGTGATAAGTAAGGCTCAATGTGATGTGAAGAGATGACCCAACAATTTTTATTTTTATTTTTTGTAGTATAGAAATAGGTGATGGAAGATAAGGAACTAGTGCCAATCCAATATAGGAAAAAATGGAGTCATGGGTCATCAATCCAAGAGATCAATTTATTAATGGTTAAGGTAAACAAAGTTGATGCACAATTCATCTTAACTTGTTGATATATAAGCTAAAATAATATTGAGGGACCTTAAAAAAGTGTCACGCTCAAACATCAATATGAAAATGTGTGTCTTACCATGAAGTGTTAACCCAAAAACAACTCTTAATCGATGATAGATAATACATATAGAATTAAGAAATCAAAGGAAATTTAAAAGAGAAAAACACTAACAATAAACCCTTCCAAGTTGGTATATTTACCCTTGAAACTCGGCCTCTCAAGCATGTTATTTGCAAGTACTCTGGAATACACCAACAACAATTTAAAAACCCAAATATTTTTGTCGCTTTAAGAAGAGAGAAAATCCAAGATTTTCCACAAGCCTTCTATTAGATATTGAACAAAGCTCCAAGAGGAGATAAATCCTCACAAATAAATACATAAAATGAATGAGGAAGGGATACTCTTTATATAAAGAGTGTAGCTCAATTTCCTTCTCAATAAAATAATAATTTTCTCTTCTACATCCACAAATCTATCAGGAATTAACTCACCCATAACAACCAAATTGGTTAGAACCACCTGTTACAAGTAACTAACTACGATGGAGGGAGCGATGGAGGAAACATCGTGCTAGTTTTTTTGAAGGATTTATCAGGGTTTTTTCTTGCAGGGGTTGGAGAAGTCTTATAGGAATCTTGGTTCGAGTGAGTTTAATGGAGGTGGAGATGGGGGGGGGGGGGGGGGGGGGGGGGGTGTGGGTGGCCTCTCCCTAAGAGGTGTTAGTGTTTCTATGAAAACGAGAAAAGGAAAATAATCAGAGTTAGGGATGAGAGGATAAGGGTTGAATCCGGATCAAATGGAACAACAGGATGAAGGGGGAGGAATAATGTTGGGGCAATGAAGGACCACACTAGATTTTATCAGATTGAAGAAACTCTAGTAGTCGATTCAACATATGAAGGACCACAAATTGATTGGAAAGTTCTTAGGAATATGGTCATTGAAAAAAGACCTAATTTGGTGGATTAATGTGAAATGGAAACCAAAAGGTCACTATGATATGTATCTTGGTTCCAAGGGTTTTTCATGGTTTTGTTCTTTAATCTACAAGACAAGGATAGGGTTTTCTAGGGAGGACCCTACTTTTCTACTTCGTTGGCCTTTTTCTGAAGCCATGGAAAGAGTGCTTCAATCTAGAACAAGAGGATTTGAAAAAAGTGTTGGTTTGGTTTCACTTGTATTCACTCCAAGCGAGTACTGGGAGTCTGGTATCCTACTAGATATTGAAAACGTTTTGGGAGATTTTGTGAAGGTATTGAAACAAACAGAAATAGTTCGATACACTTCATATGCAAGGATACATTCCTATATGGATATATTAAAATAAATTTGGAAAGAAATAAGTCTAACTTAAGATTATGAATATTGGATTCCACCTTTGGACTATGTGCAGATCCTATTCTAGTGTAGGTGGCGCCATGAGCATGGAAACCTTTTTTGGGATTGTCCTTTGAATATTATTTTTCCCTAGGAGAAAATAAAAGGGGAGAAGGATGGTGAGGCTTTTATAAGGGTTTCCAATTGAATGAGACAAGGGAGAAGGAATATAGGGGAAAACCCTAACTCGAAACCGCAGAATTCATGTAGTTTTGAGATTTTGTCGCGGATGCATGTAAATAAGATGGATTTGAAGGAGGAAAAGATAATGGGGGATTCAAGGTGGTATCCCAAATATTCTACACGGAATAGTAGTAGGAATGAATCTCAATTGGATCCCATAACGAGTGAGTAGGAGGATGTGAACATGACATAGGAGGAAGATAAGGATATATATTTGGGAGAGTTGGATCTGGACGGGATTGAGTAATCTTTCTCCAACAAAAGAAAAGGTTACATCCAATTATTCTAGGTTCAACTTCTTCATAAAAATATCCTTTGAATCTCAAAGCCAAAACCATTGGGGATAAGGGGGAAACCCTAAAGATAATAAAAGTAAATTTAAGGAAACAACAGGGAAAAGAGGAATGAGAAGCAACCAACTAAGAATAGCATAAATTGGGACTAAAATGGTAGAATCAGGCTAGTATCCAATAATCAAGGATGATTTTCCATCAATTAGAAACCTATCCCAATGAAATTATTACCATGGAAAATAAGGGGATCAAACAACCCCCAAAAGTTGAAGATTCGTAGGAAGAATATTATGAAGAAGAAGCCAATGGTGTTATTTTTTTAGGAAACCAAGTGTTTTGAGGAAATCATGAAAGTCATAGTGCGGAAGGTTTGGAGAGGTACTAAAGTAGTTGTAGTGGATTCCCAAGGAGCAGAATGGGGTCTGGAAATATCGTGGTATCTGAATGAAATTAGTTTTTTTAATCTCTTAGGTTCTTAGAGATTCATAACAACAAAATTTCAACTTAATGGATATTCCATTCATGGGGTAGTTACAAATGTTTATGGTCCTTGAAACCATGTTCAGAAAATTGAGGTTTTGGGGAGTTCAAGGATCTCAAAAATTGGGTTATTGAGAAACATTGGATCATTAGGGGATATTTTAATATGATAACATACCTGATGGAAAAAGGGGGAGACATAGACATATGGAATCAATAAGACAATTTTTTCAATACCTAATGGAAAAACTAAATTTGGTTGTCATGGAAACATGGAATCACCTGTAACATCCCTGATGAAAAAAAGGGGGGGCATAGACATATGGAAGCAATAAGACAAGATTTTTGAGACCTAATAGAAAATGTAAATTTGGATGACACGGAAACAGGGAATGACCTGTTGAACTTGAATAATAGGCAAGGTGGAGAAAGACATATAGATTCAAGGCTAGGTCGGTTCCTAATTTCAAAATTAATCTTGACCAATGGAGGCAAAGCTATGGATCTAGTTTTTCCAGTGGTAGGGTTGGACCATTGGTTGATTATTCTGGACTAGTTTAAAGATGAGGGTTCTGTTAAATGACCCTTCAGATTCATTTTTTTTCTATCTCATCCCGATCTCAAGATCCTGGCTCAAGAATGGTAGGCGAAAGAATAGGTCCCCAAGGGATCATGTATATATTAGTTTCAATAAAAACTAAAAGCAACCAAGGAAAAACTAAGAACTTGGAATAAGGAAGTGTTTGGTAATAAATTTCAAGACAAAAAGAAATTGTAAGGGAGATTGGAGGAGATCAAACTAAAAGGTATGTAGGAGGGATGCAATGAGGGTCATGACTCAATTCAAGAGGCTACAGCTATAAAAAGGGTCATGGATCTCTTCTTTAAACCATTTGGTTTTTCAATAAATGGAGATAAGTCCCAAGTATTGTTTTTTAACACTCCCAAGATCACTCAACATAACATTCTTTGTATCTTGGGATATCAAGGGAGTTCCCTTCCATGAAAATAGCTGGGATCCCCCCTCTCAGATTTAGTTGTGAAGGGATCCTCTTGGAGGAAGTTAGTGGATAAAAGGAGACATAAACTAGCCAATTGGGTCCTCAAGTGCCTGAATCTGGCTAGAATGCATGTTTTTCTTAAATTCGTTCTACAATACATGCCAACCTATATTCTCTCGATGATGGTGGATCCAAAGGTAGTGCTAAAATAAATTAAAAAGTTACAAACAAATTTCTGATGGGCAGGTTCAGAGGATGAACAATGGAATTTTGTGGGAAGGGAGACGTTGTGTCTACCAAAATCTTAGGTAGGCATGGAACTTCGTGATCCATAAATGACTAGTGTGGTTTTGGGAGATAAAATATGGTGGTGGTGGGTGTTGTATGAAAGTGAACTATGTGCCCAATTGTTGCACTTAAAATATGCACAAGGGTGGGAAATATAGGACCTATTCTAGTTCAATGAAACTTTTGCAGTATCCCATATCTAGAATTTGGCATTATTGGGTAGGGAATTGGTTTAATATCACAGTTTTGGGGAAATCGGGAATGGGGAATTAATAGACTTTTGGACTTATTCTTGGAAACAACTTCCTCCTTTGAGCCAAATTATTGGTCTCCATGAAACTCAAAGGTTTTTACAAGAGAGACAAGGGGTAAAGTTTAATGGTTATTATCAAAATGAATAGGATAATAGAGAATTCAAAAGATGGCACTTGCGGGAGTGGTGGAGAGACATTGGCTAAAGGGAGGAAGTGCAAGGTTTATGGTAAGAACTACAAGAAATATGTATCTAGAAGCATGGAGTACCAAAACAATTGTGATGGGGCTATGAGGCTAATGAAAATTTCAAGGTTGGATGGAAGGATCTTCCAAGACAAGTAGAGTGGAACAAGATTTGGGGCACCAACCTTTGGCCGAAAGTGGCTACCTTCCTTTGGTTGATGTCTAGCAGGCGTATTCCAATAGGATAAAAACAACCAAAGTGTTTTTTTTTGGGCCGATGAGATGAAACTTTCACAGAGAGGAGGAAGAGACTATGGATCACTTGCTATATAAATTCCCTTATGCTTCCATTTATGGGATAAAGGTGTTGATTTTTTTCACAAATCCTTGAGAATTAGAGGGTGACCAAACTTAACGATAAAAGAGTAGAAGGAAAAGTAATTTCAATATGCAATCCCAAACAAAAATTGGAGGCTCTTTCCTAGTTTTATGCTTTGAGAAATATGGAAGGAATGGAATCAACATATCTTTTGAAAGAAAACCAAGATAGAAGAGGGAATGTGGAGGTCTATCCAATGCCATATTTAGGTAACTCTAACTCTAAATAATTGGATAGATCAAGACATGCAAGTAAATGGAAGTGAAAGGTGAATCCTCTAAGACTGGGGAATTAAATCTCCCTAGGGTTCATTGGTAAAGCTTAGAGGGCCCAAGTTGGTAAGCATAATCTGGATGTTTGAAGTGCCCCTCTGTTTGGGTGCCTCAAATTGAATTTTGATGGGGGATCCAAAGGTAATCATGTTCCTACTATTTTTGTAGTAGTATTCCGTAACTATAAGGTTGAAATCATGTGGGAATACTAGGGATTTATAGGGTCATAAATTAATAACTTGGAGGAGCTAAAAAGGACTTATGCATGGGATCATCAGTGCCAAAAGGAAAGGTTTTGAATAATTGATTATGGAAGGATATTTTGAAGTTATTCTGAAAATGAAAGAATGTTTACAGAATGGTTAGTAGGTATGAAGGTATATGACCATTATCGCTTGAAATTCAGACTTGAGAAACTAACAGTTGTGCTTCACCAGTTACATGGTCAATATTTCAGCCATGTTAAATGAAAAGGGAACAAACTGGTAGATTTCATATCCAATAAAGGAGTTCAGGATCATTTCATATTAAAGGAAGGAGACACAAGGGATATAGGTGACCATGATTTTGTTGACTAATGTAAATATCTATCCTCCCAAGACCCAGAATCCTCGGATGCAAGTGTTAATTGTTTAAGGGTGGAATAAGTGGTGGCACATGATGGAGGGCTAAAGATAGGAAATGAAAGGTGGAGGTTGTACGATGACCTATGGTGGTGTTATGAGACTTCAAGGATACTTGGCTGGGAGTACATATGTAGATAGGTAGAGTATTTGGTAGGTTAGGATCCAAACAAAGAACAAGTGTTATGCATGGGGAATGCTCTCTCAAAATGGTGGATGATCTTCCATGGGTATAGGAAAAACTTAGTGCATGGAAATCGGGAAAAGTAAGCATCAAAATTTATGAGGATTATGACATGTAGTAGATAAGTTCTATATGGAAATAAGCAAGGATGTGTTGTTGTTAATGTCAATCATTGGAGAAGTCCTGAAGGAGTAAGTGGATTTGATCTTTGGAAACTCAGTGATTTTGGGGTCTAAGGTGATGGAACCGATCGAAGGAGTAAATGGGAAAGTGACTGTTGGTTCAATGCACACCAACATGGATAATTTTAGGTTGGCTCAATCGACAAGGCTATACAAGGAAACGATCCTATAATCTATTAGGGAAGAAATATATGACGTTGAAAAGGGTCTTTGGGTGAAACTGGACAAGGCTAAGCCTATGGATGACATCACAACACTAGAGGAGTGGATCCACGAGCCTAGAATGACAAGAGAGAAGAATAAATTGTATGAGATGGAAATAACAATGTTATAGGTAATGAAGGGGATCTTGACCCATGTTTTAATGGAGCTTGGGGAGAAAGAGAAGGGAGATGAGATTCCTATGTAATTTTGGAAGGAGAGGCATGATGACACTTACCTCATGCACAAAAAAAATGCTGTGATCACCAAGAGATTAGATATTATTTTCTTTCCTAGGCAAGTTGTTGGGGGGTGGATCTTATTCAAATTCATTGCAAGTTGGAAAGGTCAGGTCATCAGATGGTTGCCAGATTCCATGATTACATGTTTGGTCTTTCGTAATGGGTCTCTTGTATGTCTTAGTTACAGTTAGTTGGGATAATGTATCTTTGATTTTGGTAGTTGATAGTTATAGTTTCATGACTATTATTTATGCTTAAACCAACTGATATAGACAATAAAAGTCCATTTTTTTCCTCATGGGGCAGTGTTATTTTCGGAGTCCTAAATTAGTGATTCAGATATGCTATGTTTGTATATGGACTCAAAGGGTGGGAATATGTTTTGACGGAAGAAAAATGTAATTCTCTTGTTGATGTATAATATATAGTTTTCTTACTTACAAAAAAAACAAAAAAAACAAAAAGTAACTAACTCCATGAGAAAGTTTCAACATTAAATAAACAATGTAATTAGTTATCAATCACCTCCAAATGGCTCAAGGAAAGAGAGTGCACCCTTCCTATCACTGATTGACCAATTGAACATACTAAAGAGCTGGGGTGTTCTCCACCATGATAATTTATTAAAAATGTTATTTTAAAATCATCAAAACACTCAAGCATCCAAGTGTTGATGTATATGTAACTTCGGAATGTATTCTTCTATGTATCTTATGTATTGTAACCCGATGTTTATTACGGGATGTTTCTATTATGTATTTGAGTCATGTGATCATGTCCCGATGTTCTGATCGGAAAGATTAATAATGTAAACAAGTCACGTCAAGTCATTAGGTAAGTCCCCACAGTTTTGGGGCACTTGAGTTATTATACACTAATTAAGGTGTAGACTCGAGTAGTAATTATTAGGTTGAGCCTACGTGTGAAAAGGAAATTCAAGTGAACGGATGAATATAAATAGAGAGTGAGAGTCTCTCTATTTATCACTTGTGAAATACATCACTTTCTCTCTCAAGTGTGGCGCACTTTTGGAGAAGGAAATTTTGGGTCTAGACAGAAGATAGAAGACTACTGCTGTTTTGAGAGATCTCTTACTGTTTTGGTGTTGATTCTATCTTAGAGGAAGTTGCAGGGTTTTCTCCTTTATGGTTTCCCTGAGGAAAAATCTTTGTGTCTCTTGTCTCTTGTGATGTGCTTATGTTTTATTACTGTGCTTGTTATTCTCTCAGTGAAAAGATCCTAAGATCCTAATGCTAGCTTAATGTGATGAAAAAGTAACATGGAATCAGAGCTAACCTGAGAAGAAGACATTGTGCAGCTACAGGAACTATGGATTCCTATTTTGTGGATCTTCCTCCACATATTTTTAGTAAAAGTATGCTAGGATGACTCTCCATTGAAGGGTGCATCTTTCTGTCGATGCGGAATTCAATTTCAAGCATTTTCAGTTTCGATGTGGAAATTAGGGGTTTCTACAGAAGAGGAATTTTTGAGTGAGACCAGAATAGGATTGTTCTCCTCATCAAAACCGAAGTTTAGAGACCTGGATCAAGAAATTTGGTTGGGTGAAACTCCAGGAAAGTCAAACCCTAGAGCTAGGAGAAACCCTAAATACTAAAACTGCTACGTTTTGGTACAGTCACTATATTCTGATATTGGCAGAGTCTCAGAAGCTGAAAATTGCAGGGGCCAAAGAAAAAATCCTGATGAATCCTTTATCCAAAAATCAGACTCATATTCTCTATACTCCAGGAGATATGATCTCTCCAAGTTAGGGTTCCAGCCTCTTCCAGAATTCATCCCTGAATAGGACATTTGGGGAGATCTGCAATATCTTGAGCTACAGAGGTCCAAATGGAATTACTAAATATGTTACAGAAAGGGAATGGAATTTAATTTCAGTGGTATGAATATCAGACTCAGAATATGAACCAGTGACACGTGGCATGCCATACAACTTCGCTGTTCTGAACAGTCCTGTAACAGGTCACCTTGGGAAAAGGATCATAAATCCCAAATGGTGAAAACAATTCTGATGAAACCTATGATGTTGGATCAGGGACATGCGAGGTTACCTCAGTACGAAATTTAAGACACAGAGGAGTAGCAATTTCGGAGATATCATAGAAACAGTAACAGGAATTTCTGCAGAAGAAATTTGAAAATTAGGGCTTCCTGTTCCGGGAGCTTCCCTCCACTGTTTTCAGAAAAGGAGTACATTGGATAGCTCCATTTGAAGAGATATATCTGTTCATCCAATAATATCTAAAAGATTCCATGTTTTGAAAATTAGGGTTTCTATGACAAACCCTAGATCAGCGAACTCCGAGACAAGGACGGAAACCTCAAATCGGTAAGATCTAATCCTTTGCTATTTCCATTTGAGGTTCTCATTTCAATATGATATATCACATCAGCTTGGTGACAAGATTGGGGAAGTTGAAAAATTCCAAGCCTGGAAGTATCTGATCTCTCTGAAGAAACTGGATTGGACACCTACCTGAGTATAGAGGTTCTAGTTTCAGAGGGAGACGAGGTTAGAAGCCTTTCACAAGAAGAACTTGGTTAAGGCCAAAGAAGACATCATGCTCATGCTACAGAGGATGATGAACCATCCAGAAAGAGATCCAGATATGAAAGTGAAGATTCTTCAAGCAAGGATGAATATGTTCTGATATCATCTCTCATAGGTAACATTACTCATGGAAGTGATGATTGGATTATAGATAGTGGGGCTTCCAAACATATGACGGGATTCAAGGAATCCTTTGTAAGATTGTCAGAACATGAATCACCTCTCAAGGTGAAATTAGGAGATGACTACCAATATCCAATAATAGGTAGTGGGGAATCTTCATACAAGCTAGACTCTGGTAATTCTCTAACAATAAAAGAAGTATTGTTTTTTCCAAGACTCAAGAAGAACCTTCTCTCCATTTCAGCATTCATAGATGGTCAAGTCATCATGTGGCCAAAAGGAAAGACTATCAATGATGTGGTAGTGATTGGAGAACAAGAAGGAGGCTTGTACAAATTGAAGGGCTATCCAGAACAAGCCTTGATCCATGAAATAGTAGAGCTAAATGAGCTTTGGCATAGAAGGCTTGCACACGTACATTACAGAGCACTACCTATTGTAAGAAAAGTTGTTGAAGGTCTTCCAGAATTTCAAGCTATTTAAAGGGAAGAACAAAAATCAGAATATGACCTAAAGAAACCAGTTGAAGAATGTGAAGATCCAGAATGCAGAGACCATACAGTCATAAGAGTCTCAAAAATCAAAGAACAACTTGAAGCGGTAAAAGAAAAAGTGAAGAATGCAAAAGTGGTGATGGCCACCTTGAATGGCCTCCTAGGATCGTGGAATTCATTCATGTGAGGAATGTGTGCTAGAAGGAAGTGATTACTTTCAAAAGACTCTAGAAAGAGAAATCACAAGAAGAAGAGGCTTAAGAAGAGAAGGTGGGAGCAACTGAAGATCAAGCTCCTTCCATCCAAAGAATATCCCTCAAGCAATGAGGAATATGAAGAACTCAACTCTTGAAGAACTTCTTATCCACCTTAGCTTTTGGATAAGAAATGATGCTATTATGAATGAAGAAGACGATGAAGCTGAAGGCTCAAGAAGGAGTCTACCCTCGAAACGAATAAAAGATAAGTATTCAATTGTCATTTCATTATATTATTTTGTTATGCATTTGTTTATATTCAGTTATTGTATTATGCATGATAGGATGTTTGCATTAATGACATAATACTACTAATATGCACGTGATGGGTAAGTAGCTCATGGGGCTATACAAATTATCCATTGCTACTTATCTAGAATGAAACCTCTTTGCTGACATATTGGATTCATGCACAATCTCAATGTTGTCATGGTGGAGATGGAAGGCATCTAGAAAGTTTCAATGAGACATGGATGAATGTTGTATTGGCTAAAGTAGTTGCATGATCATATATTTATGCATAACTGTTTGCCAGTATAAATATTCCTTATGAAATTTTTCTAACCATACAATTGCATTTGACTTGTAGGAAAGATCGCATACATAATCGCCTACAAGCAAATAAGAATGAAGACTTGTTCTGAAGAACAAGTGACGACAGTTCAAAGACAAAGAATAATATGATGAGTGCAGTGACATCATTGATGCAGAACCTTCCAGCCACCAAGAAGAAAGGGAAGATCAGTTCAAGAGGAATGATGTCTGGGCGTAGTATCGAGACCTGAAGAGAAGTTCATAGTTCCATCATGCAGTAGATGGAAACATCGTGGGATACAAACCAAGATTCGTAGCATGAGGATTCTCATGAAGAGAAGGCATATTCTACAAAGAAACATTTACAGCTAATAGGAGTGAAGTCACATGACATGCATAATCATGTGTGCAAATGAAAGAAGGCCTTGTATGAGTTCAGAAGACACCCATGGGATAACACATACATGATGAGCTTGATGAATATCTTAACCTTTGCTACAAGGTTGATAGAGGATGACAAGCTCACAGATGGGTGCAAGATGAACTTTTGAATAAGTTCAAGATAGAGGATCTTAGTATCCAGTGATCCTAGATGGATACTACTTGTCACTCTAGTATAGAATGTTTCAGTGCATAGAGTACGGAAGACAGAGGGAGTATGATGCTCCGCTTCAGAGGGAGTGATTGCAGAAGATCCTGAGGTTCGACATGGTACGACAGGATGGGCAGATTACTGATGATTCTAGGCCTTACTGAGAGTAAAGTGGATTCCAACCTTTGATCCAAGGTTGAAGGTGGAAGACCAGTGATGCTACTGTTATGTGTCGATGCACTACTATTATAGGTATGGAGGTGTGGCAGAGTACAGATGGGATCTTCCTTGGACAAGGGAAGTATGCAGTAGAGATCCTAAAGAGGTTCGGGATGATGGACTGCAAGGTGATGGCCACACCTATGGCATCGAACCTGAATCTATTGAGTGATGCTTTGTCAAAGTTGGTTGATGCTACGATGTATCATCAGATGATTGGGTCATTGATGTACTTGATGAACACGAGACCAGATATTTGCTTTGCTGAGAACACCTTGAGCCAGTACCTGACAGATCCGAGAAGTGTTCACTTGACCACTGCAAAGCATATTCTAAGGTACCTGAAGGGTACAATTGATTATGGGCTCAAGTATGATGTGAATCAGAAGATTAACCTGGAAGGTTATGTTGATTCAGATTGGGCAGGCAGTGCCATCGACAGGAAGAGTACTTCGGGATGTTGCTTCAGTATGGGATCATGTGTGATCTCTTGGTTTAGCAGGAAGCAATCCTATGTGGCACTGAGTACAGCTGAAGCAGAGTATGTCACAGCTTGTTCAGCTAGTTGTGAGGCAGTATGGCTACGGAAGCTACTGTCTGATATATTTGATCTCCAGTTAGATGCTACTTGTGACAACCAGAGTTGCGTGAAGTTGTCAGAGAATCCAGTGTTTCATGACAGGTTGAAGCATATTGAGATCAAGTATCACTATATCAGGGATATGGTGCAGAGAGGAGTAGTGAAGCTCCTATATGTTGCGACGGAGGAACAGATAGCTGATGTATTGATGAATCCATTGGCTAGGCTGAAGTTTGAGTACTTCAGAGAGAGACTTGGTGTTCTCCAGATCGAGACTTCCTCCCAGAGAAAGTGATGAGACCCATAGCCATTCTGACATAGTGAGAGGATTGGTTCCTTCCATGGTTAGATATAAGGGCTGAGCCATTCTTCCATAGTGAGAGGATTGGTTCCTTCCATGTCAGATATGAGTGCTGAGATTCATAGCCATTTCTGATGAGTAGGTCAGATATAAGGGCTGAGCCATTCTGTCATGATGGTAGGGTTGCTCCCTTCCATGTCAGATACGAGTGCTGGCCATTCTATCGAGCAGGACAGATGTAAGAGCAATTGCCATTCTAGGAATGGAGGCACCTGGTCAGTTACCAGGAACACTCAGTGTAAGAAATGAGTAGCCATTCTGATGTGATAGAGGGATGTGTTCCCACTTGATCAGATGTAAGGGATAAACCATTCTGTTCATGGCTAAAGGATTAAGTTCCTTCCATGTCAAATGTGAGTGTTGGCCATTCCGATGAGCAGGTCGGATGTAAGGGAAACTGCCATTCTCTAGGAGAATGGAGGTGCCTGGTCAGTTACCAGGTAGCTCAGTCGAGGAGGACTGGGGGCCATTCTGATATGATTGCTGGGATGTGTTCCCCTCATGATTAGATATGAGTGCATGCCCTTCCATCATTTTGAGCAGGATGTGTTCCCTCCTGGATGGATGTAAGTGCTGAGCCTTGTCACAGATGATAGTAGGTGTGTCCTATCATGCTAGTGACTGTAAGTGCTATGCCATTTCATAGATGATAGTATGTGTGTCCTATCATACTGGTGACTGTAAGTGCTGTGCCATTTCACAGATGATAGTAGGTGTGTCCTATCATGCTGGTGACTATAAGTGCAGTGCCTTTTCACAGATGGTAGTAGGTGTGTCCTACCATGCTGGTGGATGTGAGCGCTGTGCCTTTCCACAGATGATAGTAGGTGTGTCCTATCATGCTGGTGGTTGTAAGTGCTGAGCCATTTCACAGATGATAGTAGGTGTGTCCTATCATGCCGGTGGTTGTAAGTGCTGAGCCATTTCACAGATGATAGTAGGTGTGTCCTATCATGCCGGTGGTTGTAAGTGCTGAGCCATTTCACAGATGATAGTAGGTGTGTCCTATCATGCTGGTGAATGTGAGTGCTAGGCCTTTCTGATGGGATTGTAGTTTACTACATGATTAGATGTGAGTGCTGGGCGTGCCTTTCTGACGAGCAGGACAGATGTAAGTGCTGGGCGAAGACCTACATGAGGATAGGCCTACAACCAGCATGAAAAAAGGGCTGTCTCTGTAGAAATTCCTATGATGAGAAGAATCATGAGATAGCACCAGTGTTGATCCAGATCGAGTGATGATCCAGATCCAGTAATGATGATCCAGCAGTGATGATCCAGATCGAGTGATGATCCAGATCCAGTCCAGTGATGTTGATCCAGATCGAGAGATGATCTAGATCCAGTGATGATGTTTTATGTTGATCTAGATCGAGAGATGATCCAGATCCAGTGATGATGTTTTATGTTGATCCAGATCGAGAGATGATCCAGATCCAGTGATGCTGTTTATGTTGATCCAGATCGAGAGATGATCCATATCCAGTGATGATGTTTATGTTGATCTAGATCGAGAGATGATCTAGATCCAGTGATGATGTTCTATGTTGATCCAGATCGAGAGATGATCCAGATCCAACGAAGACGACTTGAAGACGAGATGATCCAGCTGATACAGAGAAGAAGACCAGTGCTGAAAATTGTGTCGAAAGAATACCTTCCTAGTTAAGAGGGAGTGTTGATGTATATGTAACTTCGGAATGTATTCTTCTATGTATCTTATGTATTGTAACCCGATGTTTATTCCAGGATGTTTCTATTATGTATTTGAGTCATGTGATCATGTCCCGATGTTCCGATCAGGAAGATTAATAATGTAAACAAGTCATGTCAAGTGATTAGGTAAGTCCTGTTACGGAGAGAAATTCCTATGGCTTGGGGTACCACAACAGACAGCTAGACTCCAGAAATCAATCTTTCCCAATATGCAATAGAATTTAAAACCATA
>LPNX010009101.1:162468-182144 GCA_001517045.1 Pseudotsuga menziesii | reverse complement strand
TTGACCTACGGTAGCCGGACTGTAAACCGAACGGATTCCCTATACCAAACAGTCAGCGGGCTAGTTGGGAACGCTGATTGGGGAGAATCCCTTACTGTTGCCACCTGCGAATTTCCAGGCCTCAACACCTTTATGACGTCCAAAATAGCATCTACTTTTTTGCTTCCAGAATAGCGTCCAACTTCGCTTCCTTAACAACGTTGAGGTTTGCTTCCTAAATAACGTCTTAGTTTGCTTCCTAGCAAGTGTCTGTTTTTGCTTCTTAAATGACATCCCCGTTAGCGCCATATTTGCATCCTTAATAGCACCATATTTGCATCCTTAATAGCACCATGTTAGCATCCAAATTAGCATCCATTTGTGTTACCACTTTAGCATCCCATTTTGCACCATGTTTTACTTCCAAATATGTGTCAATTTTCACTTTCAAATTTGCACCAATTTTTGCTTCATTTTTTGCATCATGTTTTGCTACTAAAATGACGCCAACTATTTCTTATATTGCTGCACCATACTTTGCTTTCTATGTAGCACCATGTTTTACATCCAAAGTAACGTCTTATTTTTCTACCATATCAACGCCATGTTTGGCTTCATCATTAGCGCCATGTGTTGCATCTTTTTTAATGCCTAGTTTCGCGTCTTATTTTGCTACCATATCAACGTCATGTTTTGCTTCATCATTAGTGCCATGTATTGCATCTTTTTTAATGCCTAGTTTCACATATCTCATTTTTTGGTCACTAATTTAGTCATTTTTAGTAATTTTATATATGAATTTTGGTCATTTTGTTTAGTCACTTATCTCCTATTTTTTTGTGACTAATTTAGTTGTTTTTGACCGATATTATAATATCATTAGCGCATGGAGGAATCGAACCACCAACCTCCTACTTGTAAGGCAGGCCCTCTTCCATTGAGCTAGAACCCTTTAAGAATTTGGAAACCTAAATTATAGAGTACATAAAATTGAATAAAGCTACAAAATTACCCATCCAAAAAAATATAGAGCACGGTAAAGTGATTGAAAACACAATCTCAATCTCTTAACCTAGAAAGCATAAAACAACATTCAAAAAGCCAAAAATAAAGATTTTTTACCATCAATTCAATTTTAATGATACATCATATAATTACATCCACCATAATTTTGGTGAAGTGTCAAAACTGTAATAGCAAAAACTAACAAAAATAGGAACATGGCTAACCTTTCTTTAATGAAACAAAACAAATTTCTATTGTTTTACTTTTTATTTCTATGTTTTTATAAGGACAAACCCCTACAGGGAGTATCCCATAGTACCCCCAGGGCCCCAAGCATTGGAAGAGTCCGCTTTCTGCATGGGACATCCAAGGAGAAGCCCTAGGTACTAGGGATGTACAGGCAATGGCAGGGAACATTCCCAATTATGTCCCCAAGTTAAAGGAGCTTGGGAAGAAAGCATAGTGGACATTTCCCTGACACCTGGAGACATGACCTTGTCAAACATTGCATTTATTTTCACACTCTAAACTCACTACGCCCTGCACAATTAAGATTTTAGTGCAAAAAGAGTGCTTAAATCGCATATTATATTGACCTCTAACATATTGCATACTGTAGACAGCGCTTGAACAGCACAAAAAATCTATCAAAAAGGGTATTCATTATTCAATCATACAGAATCATCTTGCCTCCTGTCAACTTTCATGATTATATGCAGCATTGCTCACATCATGCTTAATCAATGATCTAGTTGTGTCACTAGGTTGGTTGAGAGCTTCCATAAGCCTTGACTTCAGAACTAGGATACCACACGAAAAGTCAAGGACAATGCACCTGAGAGACAAAGTGTTGAGGATAGAGGCCAAAGGGGCACCCCAGGAGTGGGGTCAAATGACTAACTCTGCTCAGCAACATACATAGGGCAGCCCCTCACTTTTCCTTCACCTTTGACAAGGCATGGCCTATTACAAATGTAACTCTACATCACAGACTGCTTTGGTCTCGTGGACATTACTAAAATCTATCTCATCTAACCTTAACTTAACTGTGGCTGACTAAATATTCAAGTGATGTCCCTTTACTCATCTCCTTAATCCATACTAACCGACATCCACCCTCAATTATGCAGAAGATAAGATACTAAGTTTTTAACGTCCACTAAAGACTGACATATGTCAAAGAGACTAGTGATTCCAACCAACAATAATAGTCAAACCAAAATAGGGGGTGCAAAGGACTCCCTAAAGTAAGATGAAATAAAATGAAAAATGAGTACAAGAGCACCAAGTTATGAAATAGCATAAGAAAAGGCATACCAATAGATTATCCTTTATGCCAAAAACACCCTATAGAATGGAGCATTGGTTAGGCAACTCATCAATGTACAAACAATGTAACAAGTCAAAACACCTTGTGTCTTAGAAACTTGGACCATCCAGAAGTAGATGACGAAAAAACCAGTATGAAAAGCAATGTTTGCAAATATTGTATCAGGGAGTACATTGCTAAGTGTCTAGAAAATAATTTATCAAAAATACTAAGGATGAAGTTGGAAGTTTGAAACTGTAAAACTCAGGAAACACAACAACATGAAAAGCTTGAAAAAAGTCAAAAAACAAAAGAGAAAACAAAAATATTTGCAACATTGATGAAAACTACCGAGGATAGCTTAGCCTCAGTATAGATCAGCACTCGACGCTTCCCTTGAGTTCTTTATAGTGGTCCATAGGCTTCAGTTTGGAACGTGTAGAATCCTTGAAGGATTCTTTACAGATGTTCATAGTTAAGCTTCATTCTGGAAAAATGTATAGAACACAGGTAGCCAGCCACTCACTGCAACAAAGTAGCATGAGTGATGTGGTGGAGGATCTTATGAAGTCCCAAGTATCAATGAAACAAACTCTCTAATAGGCTCTTTCTTCCAAAGAGGAGATAACACACAAGCACCAGATCCATTGCATCATATCATCAAAACTGGTGGCAACTGTCAAAATAACAATTTCACATACTCAATAGCAATGCGAGATTGTGATCTAAAGCAGATCACATTGTTCAATGAACAAAGTTGATCGCTGCTAGAATTATAATATTCCGATGCATTCTGTAAGGTTATATTGATGAATGTATTATTCATCTCTTTTACCAAAATTTCTAGTTTCTTTTGGATTATGTCAAAATAGTCTCATGTTGATCGCTGCCAGATTTATAATATTCTGATGCATTCTGCAAGGTTATATTGATGAAAGTATTCTTCATCTCTTTGTTACCATCAAGGTTTACAGCCTATTGCTTCCGTCCCAACCGATTGATTTCATCCTTTCCATGGTATGGTATATACCCCTGGTATATTTACTAGTGTATATTCCTGATATATATAGCTGGCAATGGTGGAGGAGACAGAGGCAATGCTTCTGTTGGTAGCCCTCATCCTGTGGTTTGCATAAAAACTTGGAGCAATTTTATTTTGGATGTAGCGAGCAGTGGTGGTGGTGGTTGTAGGGGCAGTGATGGCGAGGAAGATCAAAATCGCTATCAAATGTCTGTCACTGTCAAGTATTTGTTAAGGGCAATGATGAGGAATTTGCATGCTGCATAATTTCCGCCAATGGGTGAGCAGCGAGCTCCTCCCTGAGCCAGGGTCCCCGTCCATAGGAAATCGTCCTCTTCTCTTCAA
This sequence comes from Pseudotsuga menziesii, assembly GCA_001517045.1. Taxonomy (NCBI): domain Eukaryota; kingdom Viridiplantae; phylum Streptophyta; class Pinopsida; order Pinales; family Pinaceae; genus Pseudotsuga; species Pseudotsuga menziesii. The sequence goes on along the minus strand of LPNX010009101.1, from coordinate 178,485 downwards.
TGATACATCTTCTGGTTTGATTTTGATTTGATCTATGCAGTTCATATGGATATACTTAATACTCTAACATCAGAAATAAACTCTGGTTCAACAAGGATCCAGCCTCTATCAAAAAGACTGTCTCTATTGGGGAAGCTGATATCTAACATCAACATGAAAGTATTTATATCTTAAGGAATTTTAAAATAGAAGGTTGTTGAGGCAATCCGTTTTCTTTCATTCTTGTAGGAAGACTTAATTTCTTGTTGAGAAAGGGACCCATTTTGAGCATAGTATCTGCTTTACATGTTGAACAAAACACTGTTTAATATTGTTTTGTATCATCCTTAACTCATCCAATTGCTCATCTTGATCCCTCTTGGAAAATAGAGGACACGTTATTCTATGATTTAAGCTGTTGGTACTGAGTTAGCGATTGGAGTGATAATTTTGATTATTTTATCTGTCATGCTCATGAACAGCAAACAGAATGCAGCGTAAGCCCTTTGGATTCAAACTAAAATTGGAAATCAATACCTCTACTGCAGGTGGTCTACGATTTTTTATTTGCAAAATCTTTTCTTATTCATAAAAATTTAAACAGAAAGAAATATAGTATGACCAACCAATAGAAATTTTGACTCAAGAGGAGCCTTGGCAAAATCTAGGAAGAAGACCAAGCAACGCATAAGGGAGAAAGAGAGGTCATGCAAGAACCTACAACTACACCTACCACTGTCATATCCTCTACACGGGGCAAAAGGTAGGCTACAAGGTGAGTAACAATTATCATCCCAAGATAAAATTGAAATTGGATACCTTTGGTTCAGTAAAATGGAAGTATCATGGACATATGAAAACCTGCATAAGGCATTTCAGGGACTGTATAAACTATACCCGACATTATTATATTTCAAGAAATAAAGACCGAACCATAGGGAAAAAAATGCCATACCATATATGGTGGTAAAATGTCCAAGTTGAAAATGTACTGTCTATTCCTATCCATGGGCATACTGAACTGCAATTCCACTTTTTGAATTGGTGTTGCCTCATGACGAAACTGCCTCCAACTGATATCAGATTTACAAGTTAGGTCTCTTTTGCAGTTGCACGTTGTTCCTAACATTCTGCATTTTTTCTTCTTCTCCCCATTTCAATGTTGCTTCAAGGAGTTGTAGCACACTAACATCTTGCTGTTCCAATATTGAAGGCCCAAAACGATGATAGACTGCAACAATTAAACTCTTCCATCAAATGTCTCACATTTCTTGCATGAGGGTGTTTTAAATTTATTTCATGTTTATTTAGATCAGTAGCCTATTGGGATGCATGAGATTATAGACTGAGATTCAATGCGATTAACAGAGGCATGTGCAATTAATATTAGTGCCTTTTTTCTTTCCTGAAGATTAAATATGAAGTTCTCAAGGTGTTTTTTCCTATATTGACATTTTATTTGCTTTGTTTATACAGGCCATCCGCCCGTATAGTGGACACTATCATCCCACTAAACAAAATTTGTCCAAGCTTCTCACTGCAACTAAGTAGCATGAGTGATGTTACCAGCATATCATTTAATTTGTAAATGTACATTTTTATTTGCTCCAAGATACAATTAACCATCAAAAGAATGTAATTTAGTTTCTATACTTCAAACTTTTCCCCCTATATAATCATTCACTGGGGAGAGCACTCAGTCATTTTTAAATCTCACAAATATTACCTGCCATCTTGCTCATGTGGTATCTTGCTTGGAGAGAAGCACATTGAATGGGTTATGATTTGACTATGTGAAAGAAATCAAAGTTTAGAATCACAGGATTGATAGATAAATGGGGTGAGATTATAGCAAGTGCCGAAGGGGGTCTTTGGATTTACTTCCAATGTTATCATGGCGGCCTGGATTCCTGATGGATTTACTACCAACCTTATTTTGAGGGACGAGCTCAGAACTGTTCAAACTTCAAAGATATGACACAGTTAGAAGAACAGTCATTTCGGTTTTTATGGATGCCTGATGGCAGGTACTCGTACAAATTCCATAGCCAGTTTCTAGATTGCTTTTATACTAATGTTAGAAAACTACAAAATGTTATTTAAATACTAATGAAGGCTCAACGCTAATAAGACATCTAGATTGAGTTTTTTTGACAGTCCTTTCAGTAAGTCCTTCGATTTTGATTTTTTCCTTCATTGTCATATAGTCCAGACTCCACACAATAGCACTCAATATCTTCATAAGGAGAACATATACTAGTTAAAGAGATAAGCTGGTACAAGATGTAAGCCGCACGAGTATAGTAAGTAAAGTTTGATAAGTTTTTCAACCTTAAGAGCCAACAATCTATATAAGCTCTTGTCGCTTCATTCTCAACAATATTCTCAATATGCATACGGGAATGTGATCTAACAGCTGTAGAATTAAGAAAGGCACAGCAGGATCAAAAAGGACTTAATCTCCATACAAAACAAAGGCAGCAGAGAACAGGAACACAGAAAAACAGAGTATTTCTAAGAGCAGAAAAAAAGCATAATATTATATTAAAATCTGTTGTATATAAAGCAACAGATAAAAAAAATACTTAAAACAAGCAAGAGAACACAACACTTAATGTGGTTGGTTGAAATATATACCAACCAAATTCAATCGCCGACATGAGCTTACTTGCAACATACACCAACAGGCCGCTTGTGGTCCTGACAAATGCAGGCCAATTGTAATCCTCTAGGAGGATAGACAAAAGCAATTTCCACCTTAAAAAACACAAACTTGCATCCAGGGATCAAATTTGAACGCCAGGGTCCCATTTCACTTTGAAGGGCTACTAGATAGGGAGCCCTTCAATGCTCACATGCAAAAATAATCATTTTTTTCATTTGAAAATGTAATAGTAAATTGATCGTTCATTATTGTTTTTACTAATTCTTTATTCAAATGTTATCTAGTTATAGTTATCAAGGTTGTAATTTTAAAAAAAAATCAAACTTTACCTAGTAATCAAGGTTTTACCCTAATTAAATTTCATAGATAAATTCAAAAATTCTTAGAGTCAAAGAAAATATTTTAGGGTTACAGATTACAATTTATAATTCTTGAGAAAAAGAAAACCACTTACTTGAGCCAACTATAATTGTGGAAGCAAGATAGCTTAAGACACCACCCCTGAACAAGAATGAACCCTCACCCCAGCAGCAACCATACCTGCAAATGCCCAAATCAGACCAAACCCAACCATACCTGCAAATGCCCAAATCAGAGCAAACCCTAAAATATCCAAGGTAAAAAACTCTTGAAGAAAAAATACAACAGAGTTTACCTCGAGTTGCCATGCCGAAATTACCAAAGTTGCAATGCAAAAAACAATGAGACCACCCAACTATACAAAATCCACCATTCCACATTAACACCAAGGAACTGCAGCCAGTGAACGATGAATGCAACATTAAATTGACATTTTCATTTGCTAGTAGAGATCGAAATTTCCAATCTGTGACCTGCCCATTCCATTTGGTTTTGTTTTTTCTTGCTCAAAGCTCAAGAGTCACAGGCTCCAAGCTCCATTCCAATTTCCACTTCCCTTTCCATAAGACTCCAGGCGACCAGCTGCCCAGTTCCATTCAAAGTTCTCATAAATGCACTGAACACTAGTTGGCAGTGATCAGACTGGGAAGGACGCGATCACAGACTGACATGGATGATCACTTAAGGACACGATCCATTGGACCTGTCTGACAGTGACAATTGATGACAATGTTCAAAGTTATCAGATCTGGAACAATGTCTGCTTCAATCATAAGTCTGTAAACAAACAACCCTGATTCATGCTCTTTCCCTTAAGCTAGGCTACTCAATAAAATACTACAGGTGATGAGAGTGGGGATGGATTTAGATGAAAGAAGATAGTTGAAGGTGTCCAGTGCCTCTTGAATCCTGTTTGTCTGACAGAGTGCTTTAATGTCTGCATTGGCATTCAGAGTGTGGAAGAAACGTTGAGGAAGGAAAAAATACCTTCTCCTTCCATATGGAGTCTGCGCTGGATATTTTAAAAATCTGGTTCGGTTTTTCCGTTATTTGGCTGCAGGGATGGATCTTTTAAAAATATGGATGAGTCAGGAAAACTTCTTAAACACCCTTCCTCCATTCATTATCAGAATGTGCAAAAGACCAACCAACTGAAACTTGAATTTGATACCAAGATCCTACACATTCAAACGATCGAGCCAAGAAAAGTTCAGTTAGTCACTACTACAAATATAAGGTGATTAATTAAATACTGATAAAGATTGTTTCTGCTAGTGACAAAATACATAAAATGGATCACTGAAATTGAGGAAAAAGGAAGGAAAACTTCAAATCCAATAACAGGAGCATACATACCCTTCCATCATTTGTCTCTATGGATGATTTGAATTCAGAATCCTCTGGCTTGCGTTCAACTTCTTTCAAAAACAAAATCATCCGGTTGAAAAGTATTTATACCCATCCTGCGGTCATAACGGAGATGATAATAGTATAAATGATCAACTTCCCCATGAATATCGAAGTAATAGTTTGGCCTCCTTGACTAACTAATAGTTGCAGTATTCACAAATCACAGAACCTGCATCGACTTAATGTTTTTACCCATTCCTCTCTCTCTTGCCAACTCAGCGTCCTTAATGGATTCTATGTGAGTTCCCTTATTTTCTATGGTATGCTCTATGTATAATGTAACCCAAATACATATAAAATAATAGAGTCCTCGTGTAACATCAATGAAAATGCAGAGTCTAAAATGGCAGCATTGACCACTACACAGACGTAAAATATATAAATTTTATTTGGAATTTATTTCCTAACAATTTCGTCTGTTTCTAGGTGCATTATTTTTTGATGCTTTGAATTCAAATCTGTTCTCGCTGTATCCACCATTGGCACAGATTGAAATTACTACTTTGCTTTAAAGTCAAGTTTTATTATATATATTTTTTAAGGAATGGCTTCCCCTTGGTGGATTATTCTTCCATGATTTGAATTCAAATCTGTTCTTGCTGTATCCACCTTTGGACAGATTGAAATCATTACTTTACTTTTAACTCTAGTTTAGGAATGGTCATAATGGAGAGCATGGTCTTCACCATCGTTGAAAAGCGGGAATGAGCAGAGTGTAAAGTGGATAATGTGTAGTGGGTGAGAGGAATGAATGACCCTGAGATTGAAAAGGTGGCCCATGGGTGCAACAGCCACACCGTGAAACCAAAACCATGACTCCCAGAGGACCAGCAGCCCGTTCCATTCAAAGTTCACATAAATGCACTGAGCACTTGTTGGCAACGATCAGAGAGCACTTGTTGGCAGCGATCAGACTGGGCAGGCCGATTGACAGTGACACCCTGGTCTGTAACTGAGTCACCTCACGTTCAGACTTTACTGTGACCACCTACTTAGTGATCCCATAGGGCTTCCACCCTGTCACTGCCAATTCATCAATTACTACTGAGGTCCACTGTGACCTGTCACCCATCCAAATCTTCCAAACTCCCACAGCCCATTGAAAACCCAAGACGGGCAAAATTTTGGGGTTTCCCTTCCATGGTCAATCTACACAGTTCTGCTTCATTTCATTTTTGATGGGCACTCCAAGAAACCGAATTTTTTTTTGGGAAAATTTCATTATGGCCTTCTATGATAGGTAAACAGGCCTTTGACGGGCACTGAAGCCTTCAAATTTGAAGCCTGCTTGCATCCATCGCTTCGGTTTAAACACCAAAAAACACAAACTTGCATCCATAGCTTGGGTTTAAACACTAATATCTGATAGAGTTTGATTTCTCGTGCAGAGTTTCAAAGAATCCCCGTGCCGCAACCAGGTTTTGCAATTCTATGATTAAGAAAACAGAAAATTTCGGCACATATTGGGCAATCGAAAAAAGATGTCGATAGCCATTGCAATCCGTGCAATGGAAATGAAACTCTATGGATATTCACACAAACCCTTGGACGAAAATCGGGTATTAAAACAGGGCACAAGAAGTATATAATTTGATGTGGCAAATGCAAATAACAGGAACAATATACATCGCATACATCAAATAAGGCCAAACAAACAAGGATGAAAAATAGACCGACGTACCTTAGCGAGCCATGATGGAAATCCCTTGACCTTGGTGAGCACAAGATCTCTAAGCCTCCATTGTCTGCAGGCAGCTCTTTTGCCTCTTCGTCTTTTATCCAGGGTCATTTCATAAAACCATGATCTATCCGATAACAGTTTCCATCCCAGCCTGAGAGCTAAGCCCATAAGCCGAAACCGAGTAGACAAGTAACCTAGCCCATAAAAATGTTGACCTTGTGTGCAAGGCCTCCTAAACAACCCATGGTTGTAGGAGGGCCTTGCATATGGTTTTAAAATCATGTGTTGAGAAACGATGCAATGTTCATTCAATACAAAATAAAAAAATATTATATGTCAGCGATAAATAATATTAAATATTAATAATAAAAATATTATATGTGGATCTTAAATAAAAAGATGTGTGTTTTGGTTTGAATCAAATCAATGGATAACTAAGAAAAAGAGGTTTGCACTTGGAGACATTTGATCCATCTCGACCCTTGATAGAGCCTAGGATTTGGATCTACCCTGGTTTTATACACAATTTTTTATTTTTTTATTTTAAATATGTTGAGTTGTAAATCTAACATGTTTCAATACAAATATTAATTAAAATAAAATAACTATTTGATTATTAATAATAATTTTAATATAAATAACAATAAATTATAAAAAAACACACCTTTATATATTTTCTAGCAAAGCCCTAATCTAATATCAACACTCAGCTAAGTCAAACGATATCCAAAGAAAATGATCTATTCAATTGGTCTTTAAGTAAAAATACATGTATTCTTAAAAATATATGATTTGAACTTAAACAAAATTCGATATAAAAAAAATTAATCATAATTCATCGATGAAAAATTACACCATCGTGAGATGGCGGCCTTTTAATCCGTGATTAAGGATGGGCATGCGCGATCCATTGCTTTGGCATATGCTTCAACGATTTTAAAGTTTTTTGGTAAAGACTTGGGGTTTTTTTTGGCTTCCTTTGTCTTATATATTTTGACAATTTTATTGGTATGTTTTTTATTAAAGGTTTTTTTTATTGTCACTGTACAGAAAAGACTAGTTTTTTGGTTTTTATGCGTGAAACTTAGTCTTGAAGTTTTAGTCCAGATTTCTGGCTTAAAATTTTAAAGAAACATTTAATGTTTTGACTAATAGATAATGTTAATATTTAATGTTTTGAGTAATAGATAATATTGTTTAGTATTAATATATAATAAAAGTTTATAATTATTTTTTCATAGAAATTTTTTTATTTGAATAAAAAAATTTTGATGTAGGTAGAAAGCTTATTAAAATAGAGTAATTAATGATTCAAGAGTTAAATATTTCACTGGTTCAATGGAATAACGGGAACAGAAAGCCTATAAGCGTTCTCATTTGCAAAATTCATGAAATATGCTAGTAATAATTGCTAAAACCTTTATACTTAAATTAAACTTAAAAATAATGGTATACCCATTATAACATATTGTTCATGATTGAGCAGTGAACACTACATCTTTCTTAAATGACATCGTCGTTAGTGCCATATTTGTATCCTTAATAGCACCATGTTAGCATCCAAATTAACATCCATTTTTGTTACCACTTTAGCATCCCACTTTGCACCATGTTTTACTTCCAAATATGTGCCAATTTTCACTTCCAAATTTGCACCAATTTTTGCTTCCTGTTTTGCATCGTGTTTTGCTACCAAAATGACGCCAACTATTTCTTCTATTGTTGCACCATACTTTGCTTCCTATGTAGCACCATGTTTTATATCCAAAGTAACGTCTTATTTTTCTACCATATCAACGATATGTTTGACTTCATCATTAACGCCACGTGTTGCATCTTTTTTAATGCCTAGTTTCGCGTCTTATTTTGCTACCATATCAACGTCATGTTTGGCTTCATCATTAGCGCCATGTGTTGCATCCTTTTTAATGCCTAGTTTCACATATCTCATTTTTTGATCACTAATTTAGTCTTTTTTAGTAATTTTATATATGAATTTTGGTCATTTTGTTTGGTCACATATCTCCTATTTTTTTGTTACCAATTTAGTTGTTTTTAACTGATATTATAATATCATTAGCGCATGGAGGAATCGAACCACCAACCTCCTGCTTGTAAGGCAGACGCTCTTCCATTGAGCTAGAACCCTTTAAGAATTTGAGAACCTAAATTATAGAGTCCATAAAATTGAATAAAGCTACAAATATACCCATCCAAAAAAATACAGAGCATGGTAAAGTGATCGAAAACACAATCTCAATCTCTTAACCTAGAAAGCATAAAACAACATTCAAAAAACCAAAAATAAAGATTTTTTACCATCAATTCAATTTTAATGATACATCATATAATTACATCCACTGTGATTTTGGTGAAGTGTCAAAACTGTAATAGCAAAAAATAACAAAAATAGAAACATGGCTAACCTTTCTTTAATGAAACAAAACAAATTTTTGTTGTTTTACTTTTTATTTCTGTGTTTTTATAAGGACAAGCCCCTACAGAGAGTATCCCATAGTACCCCCAGGGCCCTAAGCATTGGAAGAGTCCGCTTTCTGCAAGGGGCATCCAAGGAGAAGCCCTAGGTACCAGGGATGTATAGGCAATGGCAAGGAACATTCCCAATTATGTCCCCAGGTCAAAGGAGCTTGGGAAGAAAGCATAGTGGACATTTCCCTGGCACCTGGAGACATGACCTTGTCAAACATTGCATTTATTGTTACACTCTAAACTCACTACGCCCTGCACAATTAAGATTTTAGCGCAAAAAGAGTGCTTAAATCGCATATTATATTGACCTCTAACATATTGCATACTGTAGACAGCTCTTGAGCAGCACAAAAAATCTATCAAAAAGGGTATTCATTATTCAATCATACAGAATCATCTTGCCTCCTGTCAACTTTTAATGATTATATGCAGCATTGCTCACATCATGCTTAATCAATGATCTAGTTGTGTCACCAGGTTGGTTGAGAGCTTCCATAAGCCTTGACTTCAGAACTAGGATACCACACGAAAAGTCAAGGACAATGCACCTGAGAGACAAAGTGTTGAGGATAGAGGCCAAAGGGGCACCCCAGGAGTGGGGTCAAATGACTAACTCTGCTCAGCAACATACTTAGGGCAGCCCCTCAAATGCACCTGAGAGACAAAGTGTTGAGGATAGAGGCAAAGGGGCACCCCAGGAGTGGGGTCAAATGTCTAACTCTGCTCAGCAACATACTGAGGGCAGCCCCTCACTTTTCCTTCACCTCTGACAAGGCATGGCCTGTTACAAATGTAACTCTACATCACAAACTGCTTTGGTCTCGTGGACATTCCTAAAATATATCTCATCTAACCTTAACTTAACTGTGGCTAACTGAAAATTCAAGTGATGCCCCTTTACTCATCTCCTCAAGCCATACTAATAAACATCCACCCTCAATTATGCAGAAGATAAGATACATAATACTTCTAAGTTTTTAACATCCAGGAGTGACCAAAATGGTCAAAGTTTTTAACGTCCAAGAGTTTTTAACGTCCACTAAAGACTGACATATATGTCAAAGAGGCTAGTGATTCCAACCAACAATAATAGTCAAACCAAAATAGGAGGTGCAAAGGACTCCCTAAAATAAGATGAAATAAAATGAAAAATGATGAAATAAAATGAAAAATGAGTACAAGAGCACCAAGTTATGAAATGGCATAAGAAAAGGCATACCAATAGATTATCCTTTATGCCAAAAAAACCCTATAAAATGGAGCATCGGTTAGGCAGCTCATCAATGTACAAACAATGTAACAAGTCAAAACACCTTGTGTCTTAGAAACTTGGACCATCCAGAAGTAGATGACGAAAAAACCAGTATGAAAAGCAATGTTTGCAAATATTGTATCAAGGAGTACATTGCTAAGTGTCTAGAAAATAATTTATCAGAAATACTAAGGATGAACTTGGAAGTTTGAAACTGTAAAACTCAGGAAACACAGCAACATGAAAAGCTTGAAAAAAGTCAAAAAACAAAAGAGAACAAAAATATTTGCAACATTGATGAAAACTACCGAGGATAGCTTAGCCTCAGTATAGATCAGCACTCAACGCTTCCCTTGAGTTCTTTATAGTGGTCCATAGGCTTCAGTTTGGAACGTGTAGAATCCTTGAAGGATTTTTTACAGACGTTCACAGTTAAGCTTCATTCTGGAAAAATGTATAGAACACAGGTAGCCAGCCACTCACTGCAACAAAGTAGCATGAGTGATGTGGTGGAGGATCTTATGAAGTCCCAATTATCAATGAAACAAACTCTCTAAAAGGCTCTTTCTTCCAAAAAGGAGATAACACACAAGCACCAAATCCCTTGGATCATATCATCAAAACTGGTGGCAACTGTCAAAACAACAATTTCACATACTCAATAGCAATGCAAGATTGTGATCTAAAGCAGATCACATTGTTCAATGAACAAAGTTGATCGCTGCTAGAATTATAATATTCCAATGCATTCTGTAAGGTTATATTGATGAATGTATTCTTCATCTCTTTTACCAAAAATTTATAGTTTCTTTTGGATTATGTCAAAATAGTCTCATGTTGATCGCTGCCAGATTTATAATATTCTGATGCATTCTGCAAGGTTATATTGATGAAAGTATTCTTCATCTCTTTGTTACCATCAAGGTTTACAGCCTATTGCTTCCGTCCCAACCGATTGATTTCATCCTTTCCATGGTATGGTATATACCCCTGGTATATTTACTAGTGTATATTCCTGATATATATAGCTGGCGATGGTGGAGGAGACAGAGGCAATGCTTCTGTTGGGAGCCCTCATCCTGTGGTTTGCATCAAAACTTGGAGCAATTTTATTTTGGACGTAGCGAGCAGTGGTGGTGGTGGTTGGAGGGGCAGTGATGGCGAGGAAGATCAAAATCGCTATCAAATGTCTGTCACTGTCAAATATTTGTCAAGGGCAATGATGAGGAATTTGCATGGTGCATAATTTTCGCCATTGGGCGAGCAGCGAGCTCCTCCCTGAGCCAGGGTCCCCGCCCCTAGGAAATCGTCCTCTTCTCTATACGTCTTCTGGTTTGATTTTGATTTGATCTATGCAGTCCATATGGATATACTCAATACTCTAACATCAGAAATAAACTCTGGTTCAACAAGGATCCAGCCTCTGTCAAAAAGACTGTCTCTATTGAGGAAGCTGATATCTAGCATCAACATGAAAGTATTTATATCTTCAGGAATTTTAAAATAGAAGGTTGTTGAGGCAATCCATTTTCTTTCATTCTTGTAGGAAGACTTAATTTCTTGTTGAGAAAGGGACCCATTTTGAGCACAGTATCTGCTTTACATCTTGAACAAAACACTGTTTAATATTGTTTTGTATCATCCTTTACTCATCCAATTGCTCATCCTGATCCCTCCTGGAAAATAGAGGACACACTATTCTATGATTTAAGCTGTTGGTACTGAGTTAGCGATTGGAGTGATATTTTTGATTATTTTATCTGTCATGCTCATGAACAGAAAACAGAATGCAGCGTAAGCCCTTTGGATTCAAAATAAAATTGGAAATCAATACCTCTACTGCAGGTGGTCTGCGATTTTTTATTTGCAAAATCTTTTCTTATTCATAAAAAATTAAACAGAAAGAAATATAGTATGACCAACCAATAGAAATTTTGACTCAAGAGGAGCCTTGGCAAAATCTAGGAAGAAGACCAAGCAACGCATAAGGGAGAAAAAGAGGTCATGCAAGAACCTCCAACTACACCTGCCACTGTCATGTCCTCTACACGGGGCAAAACGTAGGCTACAAGATGAGTAACAATTATCATCCCAAGATAAAATAGAAATTGGATACCTTTGGTTGAGTAAAATGGAAGTATCATGGACATATGAAAACCTGCATAAGGCATTTCAGGGATTGTATAAACTATACCCGACATTATTATATTTCAAGAAATAAAGACCGAACCATAGGGCAAAAAATGCCATACCATATATGGTGGTAAAATGTCCAAGTTGAAAATGTACTGTCTATTCCTATCCATGGGCATACTGAACTGCAATTCCACTTATTGAATTGGTGTTGCCTCATGAGGAAACTGCCTCCAACTGATATCAGTTTTACAAGTTAGGTCTCTTTTGCAGTTGCACGTTGTTCCTAACATTCTGCATTTTTTCTTCTTCTCCCCATTTCAATGTTGCTTCAAGGAGTTGTAGCACACTAACATCTTGTTGTTCCAATATTGAAGGCCCAAAACGATGATAGACTGCAACAATTAAACTCTTCCATCAAATGTCTCACATTTCTTGCATGAGGGTGTTTTAAATTTATTTCATGTTTATTTAGATCAGTAGCCTGTTGGGATGCATGAGATTATAGACTGAGATTCAATGCGATTAACAGAGGCATGTGCAATTAATATTAGTGCCTTTTTTCTTTCCTGAAGGTTAAATATGAAGTTCTCAAGGTGTTTTTTCCTATAGTGACATTTTATTTGCTTTGTTTATACAGGCCATCCGCCCGTATAGTGGACACTATCATCCCACTGAACAAAATTTGTCCAAGCTTCTCACTGCAACTAAGTAGCATGAGTGATGTTACCTGCATATCATTTAATTTGTAAATGTACATTTTTATCTGCTCCAAGATACAATTAACCATCAAAAGGATGTAATTTAGTTTCTATACTTCAAACTTTTCCCCTTATATAATCATTCACTGGGGAGAGCACTCAGTCATTTTTAAATCTCACAAATATTACCTGCCATCTTGCTCATGTGGTATCTTGCTTGGAGAGAAGCACATTGAATGGGTTATGATTTGACTATGTGAAAGAAATCAAAGTTTAGAATCACAGGATTGATAGATAAATGGGGCGAGATTATAACAAGTGCCGAAGGGGGTCTTTGGATTTACTTCCAACATTATCATGGCTGCCTGGATTCCTGATGGATTTACTACCAACCTTATTTTGAGGGACGAATTCAGAACTGTTCAAAGATATGACACAGTTTGAAGAATAGTCATTTCAGTTTTTATGGATGCCTGATGGCAGGTACTCATACAAATTCCATAGCCAGTATCTAGATTGCTTTTATACTAATGTTGGAAAACTACAAAATGTTATTTAAATACTAATGAAGGCTCAACGCCAATAAGACATCCAGATTAAGTTTTTTTGACAGTCCTTTCAGTAAGTCCTTTGATTTTGATTTTTTCCTTCATTGTCATATAGTCCAGACTCCACACAATAGCACTCAATATCTTCGTAAGGAGAACATATACTAGTTAAAGAGATAAGCTGGTACAAGATGTAAGCCGCACGAGTATAGTAAGTAAAGTTTGATAAGTTTTTCAACCTTAAGAGCCAACAATCTATATAAGCTCTTGTCGCTTCATTCTCAACAATATTCCCAATATGCATACGGGAATGTGATCTAACAGCTGCAGAATTAAGAAAGGCACAGCAGGATCAAAAAGGACTTAATCTCCATACAAAACAAAGGCAGCAGAGAACAGGAATACAGAAAAACAGAGTATTTCTAAGAGCAGAAAAAAAGCATAATATTATATTAAAATCTGTTGTATATAAAGCAACAGATAAAAAAAATACTTAAAACAAGCAAGAGAACACAACATTTAATGTGGTTGGTTGAAATATATACCAAACAAATTCAATCACCGACATGAGTTTACTTGCAACATACACCAACAGACCGCTTGTGGTCCTGACAAATGCACGCCAATTATAATCCTCTTGGAGGATAGACAAAAGCAATTTCCACCTTAAAAAACACAAACTTGCATCCAGGGATCAAATTTGAAGGCCAGGGTCCCATTTCGCTTTGAAGGGCTACTAGATAGCGAGCCCTTCAATGCTCACATGCAAAAATAATCACTCTTTTCATTTCAAAATGTAATAGTAAATTGATCGTTCATTATTGTTTTTACTAATTCTTTATTCAAATGTTATCTAGTTATAGTTATAGTTATCAAGGTTGTAATTTTTAAAAAAATCAAACTTTATCTAGTAATCAAGGTTTTACCTTAATTAAATTTCATATATAAATTCATAAATGTTTAGAGCCAAAGAAAATATTTTAGGGTTACAGATTACAATTTATAATTCTTGAGAAAAAGAAAACCACTTATTTGAGCCAACTATAATTGTGGAAGCAAGATAGCTTAAGACACCACCCCTGAACAAGAATGAACCCTCGCCCCAGCAGCAACCATACCTGCAAATGCCCAAATCAGACCAAACCCAACCATACCTGCAAATGCCCAAATCAGAGCAAACCCAAAAATATCCAAGGTTAAAAACTCTTGAAGAAAAAATACAACAGAGTTTACCTCGAGTTGCCATGCCGAAATTACCAAAGTTGCAATGCAAAAAACAATGAGACCAACCAACTATACAAAATCCACCATTCCACATTAACACCAAGGAACTGCAGCCAGTGAACAATGAATACATTAAATTGACATTGTAATTTGCTAGTAGAGATCGAAATTTCCAATCTGTGACCTGCCCATTCCATTTGGTTTTGTTTTTTCTAGCTCAAAGCTCAAGAGTCTCGGCAACAGGCTCCAAGCTCCATTCCAATTTCCACTTCCCTTTCCACAAGACTCCAGGCGACCAACTGCCCAGTTCCATTCAAAGTTCTCATAAATGCACTGAACACTGGTTGGCAGTGATCAAACTGGGAAGGATGCGATCACAGACTGACATCGATGATCACTTAAGGACACGATCCATTGGACCTGTCTGACAGTGACAATTGATGACAAAGTTCAAAGTTATCAGATCTGGAACAATGTCTGCTTCAATCATAAGTCTGTAAACAAACAACCTTGATTCATGCTCTTTCCCTTGAGCTAGGCTACTCAATAAAATACTGCAGGTGATGAGAGTGGAGAGGGATTTAGATGAAAGAAGATAGTTGAAGGGGTCCAGTGCCTCTTGAAGCCTGTTTGTCTGACAGAGTGCTTTAATGTCTGCATTGGCATTCAGAGTGTGGAAGAAAGGTTGAGGAAGGAAAAATATTTTCTCCTTCCATATGGAGTCTGCGATGGATATTTTAAAAATCTGGTTCGGTTTTTCCATTATTTGGCTGCAGGGATGGATCTTTTAAAAATATGGATGAGTCGGGAAAACTTCTTAAACACCCTTCCTCCATTCATTATCAGAATGAGCAAAAGACCAACCGACTGAAACTTGAATTTGATACCAAGATCCTACACATTCAAACGATCGAGCCAAGAAAAGTTCAGTTAGTCACTACTACAATATAAGGTGATTAATTAAATACTGATAAAGATTGTTTCTACTAGTGACAAAATACATAAAATGGATCACTGAAATTGAGAAAAAAGGAAGGAAAACTTCAAATCCAATAACAGGAGCATACATACTCTTCCATCATTTGTCTCTATGGATGATTTGAAATCAGAATCCTATGGCTTGCGTTCAACTTCTTTCAAAAACAAAATCATCCGGTTGAAAAGTATTTATACCCATCCTGCGGTCATAACGGAGATGATAATAATATAAATGATCAACTTCCCCATAAATATCGAAGTAATAGTTTGGCCTCCTTGACTAACTAATAGTTGCAGTATTCACAAATCACAGAACCTGCATCGACTTAATATTTTTACCCATTCCTCTCTCTCTGCCCAACTCAGCATCCTTAATGGATTCTATGTGAGTTCCCTTATTTTCTATGGTATGCTCTATGTATAATGTAACCCAAATACATATAAAATAATAGAGCCCTCATGTAACATCAATGAAAACGCAGAGTCTAAAATGGCAGCATTGACCACTACACACACGTAAAATATATAAATTCTATTTGGAATTTATTTCCTAACAATTTCGTCTGTTTCTGGGTGCATTATTTTTTTCATGCTTT
>LPNX010009101.1:157882-160277 GCA_001517045.1 Pseudotsuga menziesii | reverse complement strand
TTTTAGATTGTGCTTGTTTTTCTATCAATGCATGAAAGTCCTTGAATGTTTGAAATGCTTCTGATTTTGTCTTTAATGCGTAAATCCAGCACATTCTTGAGTGGTCATCAACAAAGGTCATAAAATAATTATTCCCATTGGTAGAAGGAGTTGGCATTGGGCCACATAAATCAGAAATCACTAATTCTAATTTCCTACTTGCTCTGAAATTAGATTCATGGAATGGCAACTTACTGTGTTTCCCTAATATACATGCATTACATTTTCTCTTCTCTTTGGGAATGGTGGGCAAACCAAATACACCATTCTTTCTCAACAAACAAAGACTGTTATAATTCAGATGACCAAATCTTGCATGCCACAATAAACTTGATGACAAATTACCTTCTCCATGCTGAGAGAGGTAGGCATAGTTTTGAACCCTTGCAGATGAACCCTTTAGCTTCAGCAGCTTCCCATCTTCGTATCCAATAATGATGACTTGGTTGTCAGAGGACTTTCTTATTTCTACGATTCCATCAAACATGTGGATGGAATGGCCTTGCTGTCGAATCTGCACCAAGGACAGCAGGCTTCTCTGCAACTCTAGCAGATAAAGAACATTCTTCAACAAGAAATCAGGGAATCCAGGCATCTTCAGCCGAATGGTGCCCATTCCCTTTGGTTTAAGACTTGACTTATCTGTAAAGTAAACTATGCCATTTATTGTTTCATTAAGTTCTTCAAAACAATCTTTTCTAAAAGTCATGTGTGATGTTGCATCAGTATCAAGTAGCCAACAATATGTGTAAGATGAAAGTGAAGTCATTTCATTAATACCAAGATTACAATGTGCAACAATACAATGAGCAGAATCTGAAGATTTACTAGCATCTTGGTTCTTATTGTCATCTTTCTTCTGGTTATGTCCGTCTTTGATGGAGTCCCACGAAGCCCAACACTAATCTGCTGTGTGTCCAATCTTTCCACAACGCTTGCACTTCAAATCTGATCTTTTGCATACAACACCAAAGGTTTACCTCCACGCTGTATTCTGAAGGCGTGAATCTTCACTAACAGTATTCAGTCACTGGACTTCAAGGAAATCGCAAGAGCAATACTGTTCCATTCTTCAAGCAAATGAAAAGGCGTGATCCTTCATCCTTCTATCATCATTCTTCAACAAATTTGCAACAACATAATAACATGATTCCTCATAGCTTCAGTTTGAGATATCCTCTTGGCTTGTCGCAACACTCATCCTTCCATAGCGGATGTCAAAACATGAAATCACATTTCACGACTTCACATAGAGGCAAGGGAAAAAGTGTTGACGAGATAGGAGTATCGCACGACCATCCCAATGCAGGCTTGAAGAATATCTCTGAAAGGGGTGGGAACACGATGGACTATGGGAAATAAAAGCAGCAGCAAAGTGGGAGCACAATATTTTCACGCAGTTTGGGAATAACATGAGCCTTCACAACTATACAATACCTCTTTCCCAACAATCTTCTTATTGATCTTCAACGAGTTTGCAGGAAAAGAATGTCTCTAAACTCATCACGGATCTAGTCTTCAACACATTCTCAGTTTTGAATACCGAGTTTGCAAGTCGCAACTCTTCAAAGAAGACTAATACAGTCTCAATTCTCGAAGATACAGAACCACGAATTCAAACACAAGGAAGTCCCAACTATCAACATATAATATTACGACTGCAAAAACTTCAATCATTCATCGCCACAAAAGAATGGATAGACTCCTCATAACCCACAGAACTTACGCAATTTTAATACAATCTTTGAATGAGATAGAATTAATTGGAGAAATTTCAAAACTCATGTGACACACAGATGTGAAGAAGGAGTGGCGTGAACACTCTCCACAATAGATATCGATGGCTCAGGAAACGGTCCTCAACACGCGTAGCTCCAGCGTTGGGTGATTATCGCACAAAATTCCTTAACATAGTTCTGGAATTGTAACGCATACAATGAATGCGCATAGGCTGGCAAAGAGAATGCATGCGACTGGCAGATGATGAGGCAGAATTGATTTTGAGTGCGTGCAACAAAACTGGAGGAGAAACGTTCAATTCTGATCAGAGGGCAGACACATTAATGGGCCAGCAGTCTGGCAATGCACTGGCAAGCATACAGGCTGCCAGGACTGAAACTTAACAGCAGGAGTTATGGCAGGTGGTGCTTTGATACCACTGTTGGATAATAACTCCCGAATTCATCTTATTCCTTGGGAAATGCCTTTATTTATACAATTCATATGTTGGTTGTGATTCAACTTCCAACCAACCTATTCATATTCCTACATGGTTATTCACATTCAGAATATATTTACAATATTTACATATTGTATAATCCCGACAGATTATATTCCAACAATCCCCCCTTAATCC
>LPNX010009101.1:20382-152882 GCA_001517045.1 Pseudotsuga menziesii | reverse complement strand
AACATAGCATAAGGAGAATTTAATTGTAATTGATTTGGGATGCTACTCTAGGTGCTAAGTGCACGTAGTTTGACACCTAAATGGTGACTATATATGCTTTAAATGATAACAATGATGATGACCTAGATGACAATGATGAGCTAAATGACAATAATGACGATGATGTTGTCAATGACAATGATTATCATCATTTTCATCGTCATCATGATGATCACTATAGTCATCATCATAATCATAATTTCCATCATTATCATGATGATTATTATATTGATATCATCATTTCCAACATGATCATGTTGATTACTATATTCATTATCGTCCTCATCATCATCATTTCTGAAAATTGGCCCATAAAGCATGACACCAAAACCGTGGATGATGTTAGCACCAAAATCCAACCTCTGAATCGACAAAGCTTTTGGAGTGGGAGACACCCTATAAACTATATCCATCTCACCATTGTCATGCTTGTGGGATTATCCACAATAACGGTGATGTTAAAAAACACACTAACGTTTAAAAATACAAAAAACATGTACCAACAGGTGCACTACTTCAATACATGGCCCTTGCATCAAAATTATCGACCCATGTCGTATTTTTTTCAAATGCTCATGATGCAAAACATGAAAAAATTGGGGCATCTTAATTTGTGCTAATTTAGAATCACTGTACAGCTTTATTATCAATGTAATGAAAACAACATGTCATGTTGGTGTTGCATTTGTATCATCTGTAAACTTTTGGCATCAGGTTAAAGTTGTTTTTAGCATCAAGTCATAATCATATATTTGCGATGCATATCCAATTATCAATTATTATTTAATCATTGATTAATTAATTATCAATTATTATTTAATTATTGATTAATTAATTATCAATTATTATTTAATCATTGATTAATTAATCATAATTATTATTTATAAATATTACTTATTAACTATTAATTTGTTATTGTTAATTATTAAATATACCTCTAGTTGTTGCACTAGGTGGTTGTCTTAATTAAGTGGAAAATTGACCTTGGTGACATCAGTGTTAGAGTTTATACTTGTATATTGACAGTCCTTAACTTACATCAATATTGATGTTTTGGAAAAAAATATGGAAGAGAAAGAAAGATAGAGGTGGCCTCCCTTTGGTAAAATGGCAAAGGCTTGCCAAGACAAAAGTTATGGGGTTTGGGGACTATATAATGTCCATCATTTTTGGAAATCCCTATCTTTTAAGAGCCTTTACAGTGTCATTATACATTGCCTATGTTTATAGGAAGATGTAATTAAATCAAAGTACATACACCCCTTTGATTTGGATATTAGATCAAATATAGAATAAAACTAGTATAGAATGGGAAGCTTTAACTCTAGCATTTCCCCCTGTAGGTCAATGGCTTGCTCGAAAAATTAGAAATGGACAGAGTTTGAATATGGGAAGCTTTAACTCTATCATTTCTACTTATAAGGCCAAAGATGTAAAAGAAATTGATCGACTTCTTCAAAGTAACACTATGAGCATTATTGAAATGCTTGTTGCTTCATTCCATTTTAAACCAAGACCAAAATGTCCTTAAGGGTACAAATAAAGTTAGTTTTTTTGTTAAGATTGATATCCACTTCTTGTGCCTTGGATGTTCTTAGTAAAAATGAGGGCATGGATGGGGGGGTTGTCCAAAACAACCTTGTAGGGTGACATTTTGGTAGCACCATGATAGGTGTTATTGCAATACTACCAGCTTTCTGCAAGAGAGGTGTAGGGGGTGGGGGGTGAGGGAACTACTAAACCCAATGGCCATATCAGTCGATGTAAAACCCAATGGCTAAAAATATTTGTATGGTCAACACCTCCATTACTTAATATTAACTCCAATATCTCAAGTCCTGCAGTATCCAGAAGTATTGTGAAATGCATCGTCATCATGGACATTGAAGTTGTCATCACCATTATCATCAATTCCATATGGTACATCAACATCATCTCGATCATCATCATCGTCAACATTAAGTACATCATCAACAAAATCATCTTCATCATTGTCATTATGGTCACTCATATTCCATTAGTGTTCTTAATCACTCATTGCCATTAGGATTCATTTCCTGTAATTGTTAAGGTCATTTATATGCCATTACAGTCATTTCAATGATAATAGGGTCGTTTAGATGTCATTACAGACATTTAGGTGCCATTAGAATCTCCAAAAGTCCTGCCACATGCATAATCATCGTTGGCATCCACATTGTCATCATCATCATACAATAAATCAACATCATTGTCTTCATCGTAGTCATCATCAATGCCATCATCAATTTAATTGCGATATTAATGAGCAAGGATCCCTACTACCTCACAAGAATGGATGATATAATCTTATACTTATCAAATCATATCCATATGCTCCATCATAATTGTTGTAATGCATCATCATCGTGTTGTTAGGTCTATCAAATGTTGTTTGGGACACCCAAATGCCAACAAAATAATTTAGGTGACATTAAGGTAATTTACCCCTCATTAGGATTAATCAAGATCCAAAAGTGCTAGGATTACGATCATTTAGGTGTTACTATGATAAATCAAGATCCAAAAGTACTATCACATGAATCATGATTATTGACATTAACATTGATATATCTGACGTTATGTCGAATGTTTTCCGAACACAGTTCCTAGCTCTAACCTAGTGCAATTCCTAGCGCGGTTCCTTTCAAAATTTCTGGCATTTTTGCAGGGGTTACACCTGGCTCTATACCTGACGCTATGTTGGAAGTATTCTAGGTGCAATTCTTGGCTCTATACTTGGCGCTATGTTGTATTTTTTTCTTGTCAAAATTCATGGCACAATTCTTGTCGCTAACCCTGGATTAATATATGGTGCTATGCTATTCATAACATTTTTTTGGAGGCTATTCTAGGTGTTATATGAGATGCTTTTTTGGACGCTAATTCGGACGTTAATTGGGATGCTAATTGGGATGCTAATTAGGATGTTAATTCGGGTGATAATTGTGATGCTAATTGGGATGCTAATTGGGACATTAATTGGGATGATAATTGTGATGCTAATTGGGACGCTAATTGGGACGTTAATTGGGATGCTAATTAACATCCAAAATAAAGTCAAATTTTTAAAAAGGCACTAATTGGGATGCTAATTAGCATACAAAATAGCGCCAACTTTTAAAAAGGGACGCAAATAACGCCATTAAAAGCGCCATCCCATGGAAAAGCATCCACCTTTTCCAAAAAATGATGAAAAATACACTAAAAGTGATAGTGGGCGCTAAAAAGGAAGCTAAAAGAGACGCTAATCACAGGTTTTTGTTGTAGTGGATGGAGATTCTATGACAGTTATGACACAAGTCAGATATGAAGGCTGACACACTGACATACTGACATGTAAGGACTGAATAGAGAATCTTAGAGGTCGAATTTGGGAGTTGGAGAAGGCCAAGAGGCTCCTACTCAAATTTGGGAGAAGAGGGAAGGTGAAGAGAGAGGCCACATAGCATAGCATGAGTAGCCACACCAATTCAACTTGGCTTTGGTTTATGGATGGATTTGGAACCTTAGAAGACTAATAATGTTTATAAAATACAGGGATCAGACATGATAAGAAGCTTTTTCTCATTTGTGAAATTGTCATTTGTGAATTGTGAGAGCTAGTGGATGACTAGTTTTCTTGCTTAAGCCAATTTCAAGGGTGAAAGATTCCCATCCTAGTTGGTGTTTGGAAAGGCCACTCAATTATTTCATGGAGATTTAATGGAGTCTTATTTGCAGGTGTAATCTATAGGAAATCATGTGGATTCTTCTATTGCAACACTCTCTCTCAACTATTTCTAGTTTTCACACCATATTCATACAAATGGAGGGATTGCGCTTTGGGTGAGCTATTGATATATTTGGGGAAGATTATAATGCCAATTATATTATGTTATGATGTATATGATATTTATTTCATGTTCAAAAGACTCTCAGGTCGAAATACCCAAAATAATCCTTGTAAAAATGTTGAACAATGAAGAAATAGTGTCATTTCCCCACTATCTTGTTGTGAACCATTGCAATGCTGATGATTTCGAATTGGGAGAGCCTTTCATTGTCCATTTATGATTTTAATCAGTTCAATATTCTCTATTATTCATTCTCAAAAAGTTTCAAGTCAAAATTCCCAAGAGTTGTATGCCAAAATGACTTTTAAGGAGCAAACAATGACAATTTCCACTCTATTTTGATGTATGCCATGGTAATGCTTATTATTTCCAATGGAGGATTGTATCTTTGATAAATGTATGATGGATGGACTGTAATTAATGTGTATTTCAATTATAATTTTCATTACTTAAGCATTGGAATCCATTTTACTCATTTTTATTGCATTGGGAGAAGATTTGGTGCATTTTCCCCAAGGGTCGAAATTGTGACTTGGGAGTTGTTTTGGAAAGAGTCATAACAGCATGTATAAACTGAGCCATGATGCATATGAGACTTTGAAAAGGTCCCTTACACATAATAATCCTCTATTCATAAATTCAAGTGACTTTGGGATCATTTGTGAATCCATTTCCGACAACTACCCAGGAGGGATTGGAGCCCCAATTTGCTAGTAAAGACTCCTACTTTGAACGGAACATTAAAAAAGTTTGCAGAAGTAATTGGGAGGTCAAAAAAAATACATGAGAATAATATTTAAGTTATATTATCATTCATTTACCTTCAGAGAAAATTTGGAATCATTTGGTTCAATTTGGAGGTCCAGACATCAAAACTAGTCAAGAGCCAAAATTGTGAAGAAAATGGAAAATTGGGCATTTTAAAAAAATTCCAAAAAGGGAACATTACAATAAGTGTGTAAGTTGGGTAAATGAATCCAACAGCCCCCCTTAAGCTATACTCAGGAGGAGTAAAATAAAATTCATGAAATTATAGGGCCCCGACAACAAAGGCCATAGGTCACCCTGTACAAAAAAGTAACTCTAACAATGCTCAAAATAAAATCTAAGTGAAGAAGGAGGGAAAACCCAGTGGGAAAAACCCCCCTCAAGCTAAAAAATGAAGAAGTAATCTGATCACCCTGATGAACTCATCCCCAACAGTGAACAGAGGTAAGTTAAATTTTTCTCTGTAAAGCTCTTGGTGAAGATGTCTACAATTTGCTCATCTGTAGGGCAGTATTGCAGAACAATGGTCATGTCATGCACCAACTCCCTGATGTAGTGCATGTGTATCTCAACATGTTTGGTCCTTTTCCTGGTAACTGGATCTGTGGAGATCTTAATATAACTTTGATTGTCACAAAATATGACTTTGTACAAAGTACTACCAATCTCAAACTCTGAAATAATTCCTTGCAACCAAACAGCTTGGATGCAAGCATTCATTGCTCCCCTATACTCGGCCTCTGCTGAAGACAATGCAATGGTATCCTGATTTTTGCTAGACCAAAAAATGGGGCCACCACCAAACATAAAGACATACCTAGACATGGAATTTTGATCAATGGAACCCCCTTCCCAATCTGAATCTATATAACCAACCAACTTTCACTCAGAATCTCCAGCATTGTGAATGACGTAGGATCTTGTGCCCTGAATTACTGAAGGATCCTCTTGGCTTCCTTCCAATGAATATCATGAGGCTACTACATGTATCTTTCTACAACATTCATAGCATAACAAATATCAGACTGTGAATGTGTCAAGTAAAGCAAGCTACCAATCAGCTAGCGGTAGATAGTGCAATCCATGGGTGGAGTGTTTTTTCCTTCTTCAAGGCTGATTCCTGAGAGGAAAGGGAATGGGGAGGCCTTACATTCAGCCATGTTAAAATTCACTAACAGGTCTGAAATGTATTTATATTGAGTTACCATTGTCTTGGGAGATTTCAAGCCCCATAAATTGCTTTAAGAGCCCCAAATCGCTCATCTCAAATGCATCATGAAGAGTAGTTTTAATGAAAGCAATGGAAGCAAGTGTGCTTCTTGTAATAAAAATATCATCAAAATATTAAAAAATGATAAGTAAATTACCATCATACTGTTGTAGATACACATTTGGATCTGATTTACACCTTTGGAAGTTTTGTGAAAGCAGAAAAGCATCCATCTTAGCATACCATGATCTTGGGGCCTGTTTCAACCCATAGAGTGATTTCTACAATTTGAAAACCAAAGAAGGATCTGATATGTACCCCTAGGGCTGCTTAATATATACCTCCTCATTAATATCTCCATGTATAAAGGCACTCTTGATATCCATATGATGCACCTCCCAGTGCTTGGATGCCACAATGGCCAAAACTAGGCGGATGGAGTCCATCTTTGCCACTAATGCAAAGGTCTCATGATAGTCCACTTCTTGGACATGGGAGAACCATTTTGCAACCAGAACTGCCTAATATTTGTAGGTTTTTCCATCAACAGCAACCTTTTTTTGAAACACCCACTTGCATAGAACTAATTTCCTCCCAGGTGGAAGAAAAACTAGCTCCCAAGTAGCATTTTTCTGAAGAGAATTAAACTCTTCGTCCATAGCAGCTTTCCATCTCATATATTTTTGAGCATGGTAGTAGGACTTAGGATTTGACCCAATCATTAAATAACAAGTATCATACAGAAATGAATCATGACAAGAGAGCGCAATACCTGCTCTTTGAAAATCAGACCGGGTTCTTCTTGGACCAGCAGGATTTCCAATGTTTTCCCCGATGGAAGATAGTGTCTTCTTGGCCCAAGTTGGGAGATGTGTTTGCACTTCAAAATATGATTCTGAACCTGATATTTGTTTCTAACTGATATCAATCATCATATCATCAAAATAAAAACCATCACTTCCAAATTCATCATCCAAATAATGAGTAGAACATGAGGGAATTTCAACAAATTTCTCCTTGACTAGTTCTACCTCTTGGAGAGGCTCTTCAAATCGGACACTCCTTCTGATGAAAATTTGTTTGTTCTAATATTCATCAGCTTGAAACCTTTATATTCTTCTGGATATCCAATAAACAAACATTAAACATTTGTGGTTTCAAAGCCTTCCTCTTGTCATGCGGAAATCGAGCCCATGAAGTGGACCCAAACACCCTGAAATTTGACACATCCATCTTGTGTCCAAAATAGGATTTGAAAGGTGTATTGAATTTCATGGAGGAGTGAGGTACTATGGTATGAATGTGTGCAGCAACATTCATGGCCTTAATCCACAAATTTGAAGCCAATCCTTTTGCTTCCAGCATGGATGTTGTCATCTCCTTAAGAGAGCGGTTTTTCCTTTCCGCTACACCATTTTGCTGAGGACTGTAGGGAAAAAAATGTTGGATATTGATCCCACTGTCTGAAAATATTTGCAGAAATTCATTACTGATATATTCCCCTCCATTATCAGATATCAGATATTTAATCTTTCTCTTAGAGGAATTCTCAACCAATGCTTTCAACTCAACAAATTTCTCCAAAACTTTGGATTTTTTCTTGATGAAGAAAACCCAAGTGTATCTAGAAAAATAATCTATGAAGGTTACTACATACTGATATCCATTCATGGATGTGGTGGGCATTGGTCCGCTGATATCAGAATGAATCATCTCCAAGATACTTGATGCATGACTTGCCTTTCCCCGATCAAACTTGTGCTCAGGGTGTTTGCCAACAATATAACCTTTGCAAACTCCAGTGGTAGCTTTGATGACTGGGAGGCCTTCAACCATGGATTTTTTCTGAAGTTGCTGCAATTACTTGAAATTTAAATGACCAAATATCTCATGCCATTTTCTAATGACCTCATTTCCATGAGTCAGAAGAGCGGTGGGCTTTGCATCCGCCAGAAAATGGGAAAACTCATAGGCTTTTGCATGAAGGTTTGCTAGGCCTTTTGCAACATTTTTTCCAGAAGCAATCTCAGTGATTTCTACATCATTAGGGATGAAGGTTACTCTCTAGGGAACTTTGGTATGATTCATTTTATATACACTCAGGAGGTTGGATGCCAAGGAGGGTACATACAGAGCATTGAAAAAAGTGCCATGTTCAAGATCTAATGTACCTTGTCCTTTCGAAATGATGGTAGAATCATCTCTCGTGTGGATGGGAATGCTCTTTCTAATGTCCAGACAAGAGAAGGAATCTCTACTTGCCATCATGTGATTCAAAGCTCCAGAGTCTATGAGTAGAGCTTTGGGCTTTGAGGTGCTTGCCATGAGAGCATGTCCTCTTTCTTGCTGGGTATCCCTATCTTGGTGATCTCTCTTTCGAACACTCTTCAGAAGATTGATATTGTTTCTCTCAAGGAGAGAAGTCATCTCATCAAGCTTCTTCTTCATGCATGCATGTTTAGGGTGGAATCCCTTCCCACAATATGAACACTTGAATTTCTATTTCCCATGGTTTCCTTTGTTCTTATGTTTCTTCAAGCCCGAAGACTCTTCTTGTTGTTGGATATTTTATTTAGGCTTTGGAGCCTCGAATTTAGTCTTTTGATTCTTCTTCCCTTTCCCCTTTGTATCTTTAGGCCCTAAAGAAAATAGGGCTTGATCTTTTGAGGATCAAATGATCTCCATCTGAACAAGCTTGTCATACTCGTTTGTTAGGGACTCAATGAAGGCATTGAGAGAAGGAATCTTCCATCCATAGGTTGTGAGCTTCCCGAAATGGAAAGTGGAAACAAATATAGAGTATTCGGCACCAAGTTTTGAGAGAATGGTGAGGATGAGTTGATCATCCTCCTTCTTCACCTCACATTTCTTCAACTGTAGGACTAGATACTTGAATTTTGTGAAGAAGTCATTGAGAGTCTCAAAATTTCCCGGTTAAAGAGAAATTAGCTCATTCTCCAGCTGATAAATCCTCAAATCATCGTGTTTGTCATACAGGGAGGCAAGTTGGTCCCAAATTTCTTTCGGAGTCTTCAATCCTAAGAGATGGAATAGAAATTCCTTAGAGATAGAGAGACACAGAAACCCAAAAGCTTAATCCATTTTGTTAAATAATCTAGCCTTGTCCACAACATGGTTTGGCTCTTCCTCTGTGTCCATAGTGACTCTGTAGAGTCCTTTAGCATGTAGCTGGATCTCCATATCTCCCTTCCATTGGTGATAATTGAAAGGAGTTAGGAGTTCTATGGAAGAAGCCATACTTCTACTATAGCGAATGAAATGAACCTATAAAAAATCCTATAATCAACACAAAAAAGTCATTGTAAGGTTGAACAACCCGCACATTTTAGGTTTTCATCATACCTAGCATAATTGATCAACAATTCCTTTACTTGGGGTATTAAGTGGTAAACCTTTGGCTTGTGGTGCAGTGCCAGAATTTGAGCTTTTGCTTAATTTTGCATGCTAGATCCGACAAAAATCATGTTTTTCTTGAAGAATAGCTTCGTCCTGCCGTGGATCTGATAGCATATTAATTCTGTCATAGCAATCTTGGGACAAAGTATAAACTCACAAGTGGTTCAAGACAAATTAGACATGAAATGATGTAACGGTACTGCAATAGGAGGTTGCAGCTCTGTATAATCAATGAAAGAATGAATAATGCAATGCAATGTCATGCAAAATGCATGCATGATAAGCCAATTCAAATTCACTAGGAGGTCATTCGAATTGCATGGATGGGTGTAGCTTAACTGACTATTAGCCAACACTAGACACACTTAGTTAACCACTAAACTAAATTGTAACTAACTCTCACTGAGTCCTAACTAAATCAGAGTGCCATAAATGACTGAGTTTAACTTAATGTAACTTAGACACATGTCATTTCATGCCAAATAGTAGTGGTAGCGCATCACTAACTATAAGTATCTCTGATGAAGTTAACTGAAGTGATACTGGTCAACATAGGCAGTTGGAGGTGCATTAGTTCACTCCAGCTCATCCCAATCAGTGTTCTCATGCTGATGTCATAGTGTGCTCATCTGATGCTGATTAAGTCAATTAAACTTAGGATAGTGGGAATTAGGCCAAAATTGACCAAATAAGTGTGTAAGTTGGGTAAATGACTCCAACAAAAGACCTGTCGCAGAACCAACAAGAACCAACAACCATTTTCTGCAACAACAATTCAGCCATAGCATTGTCAAAGAACCATGTGTCTCACAAGAGAACAAACACATCGACACAAGGTTTCATTTCATAAGAGAATTGGTGAACAACAAAGAAATTTGTTTAGAATTTTGCAGGTCTAAAGATCAACTTGCATACATCTTTACAAATCCATTGTCAATGGATACATTCCAGTATCTGCGTAGTTATCTTGGAATGACAAGTTCTACACAATGAAATCTGTCATATACAGAGCAAGTTTAAGCTCTGAAACATTTTGTTAAAAAAAAATCCCCATCTTCTCATAATTAAGGGGGAGTGTTGGAAAAAGTAATTAATCTCATATCCATATCGGATCTCAGCCGAATCTTCCAAAATTCGTACCAATTCTTTGTCAGGAAGTCTGACAAGATTGAAGATTGCATGATTTGACAATGTAAACTAGTCGAATTAATATTTTTGAACTTAAGTTTTAGGTAGATAGTTATTTTAGCCATTAATGTCAAGAATGTATATTCACGGAGAAGCAATTTTTGTTTTCCTATAAATAGAAGAAGAAGTTTGTAAATCAAAGTGAGAAAGAGAGAACTCAGAGAGAGAATTCTGAGCAGAGAGTAAGAAAGAATAGAGTTGAAGCTCAAGCTTCTGTGTGTTTGATTCTGTCGTAGAGTCGAAGCTTTGTAAAAGAATCTGTCGAAGAGCTGACAAGTTTGTATTACCTTTTTTGTTATTTCTAGACAAGTTATATATATCAAATAGTTTATGGTTGAAGTGCATGTTTACTTAGCCGACATTTTCTCCAGAATTACTTGTGTAAATGTT
The DNA here is from genome assembly GCA_001517045.1 of Pseudotsuga menziesii. Lineage (NCBI taxonomy): Eukaryota > Viridiplantae > Streptophyta > Pinopsida > Pinales > Pinaceae > Pseudotsuga > Pseudotsuga menziesii. Next base: position 142,016 of record LPNX010009101.1, on the reverse strand, counting down.
TTTTACATTTACAGAGTGAAAGATCATAGAATCCATAATCAATTCACCCAGTAAAAGTTCCAGGTTTTACGACAGAGTGGTCGACATAATTATTCCTAAATGTTTGATTATATGTTTTTATAATTATGTCAAATTGTTGACTGTCTCCGTTTTTACTTCATCTTACTAGCTGGTGAAAAAAATTTGTAATTTCTTAAGTCTTTTAGACTAAGAAATATCCTTTGTAAATTTTGACTAAAAACAAACCAGTCGAGCAAGTGAGTCAAAGTAAAACTGTTGAGTTAAACATTTCTAAGTAAATTGTTCGAAGTTAATTGGTCGAAGTTGTAAAACCAACAAGTTGTCAAAGTAAACCTGTCGAAGTGAAGTGAGTCGGTAAAACTGACAAGTAAGAACTTGTCGAGGTAAAAGAGTCAGGTCAAAAAGTCTGACCATATTGGTATACTTGTCTATTCGGAGTTAGACAAGTAAAAAGAAAAATGAGGTCAAGGTGGAATTTTTATAATTGAGCGGTAACTCAAGTTTAGCCATCTCTATTTTTGCTAATAGTAGGCATGACCACCTCGGAATGAAACCCTGACAAATGAGGTACATAGAGAAGAGGAAGCACATAGTTTCAGTGGATTACCATGGAGCCCAATCTATCTGTTAGGATTATTAATCCTCCCTTCGTCAAATATCTATTAGATTAATTTTTTCCTAACTTAGGAACCTTAATATTAATTAAATGAGTCCAATAGTGCAATTGAGTCCACATGGCCCAATGGGGCCACATGTACTAGTCATTGAAGTGTGGGGGACAATGCTAGAGGTTAATTGCCACTTACTGCATGTGCATGCATCAATGAGGGCGCCTCCTAGACCAATCCCTACATTTTAGGAGCCATTGGGAGTCCCAGCACCAACCTACTTCAGTTAGTTGGTGTTAGCACTAGTTAGCCACATTTAACCTTTAGTTACCTTTAGATGACTCACTATCAGTTAGAATAGCGCTATTATTGCATGGTTAATGCATGGTTGCATGGGAGGGGCGCTTTTGTTCACCTTCCACACTCAGTTGCACTAAGTTAACTAGTTGTTACTATCAATAGGAGTTATTGGTCATTGGAGAGTTGATTTGATGGACTCCGATATTGATTGGGAGACCTTTAGTTAGAGATTCAGTTAGATACAGTCTTATCCAATTGGAGAATTCAAATTCACTTCTCATGCATTCAAATTCTACATATTTGTAATCTATTGTACACCGAATATTATTATGATGAATATACTGTAAATTCCCGAACAATACTTTTCCATTTCCTGTATGGTTTGTCTTGTTGGATTTGTATGTTCATCCTCCATTCAATTGTTGCATAATAATAAGAACTCTTTGCTTGAAGATCATATGGTATTCAAATTCTAACATGGTATCAGAGCCTTCTCAGGCAGGATTCATGCTTGTTTCTCCTCATCGAACATCAGAAGTAGCTAGGTTTCCACAGAAGTTCCCTATGAAAATTTGCTAGCTATGGATTCATTTAGAGTAGCGGAGAGGGTGTGAGGAACCTTGAAAACATGTTCATGTCTGGAGAAAAGCATGATTCTAATAGTTCTTGTGTTTTAGTGTTATTTATAGTGAAATTGACAGGTTCTATGTAGCATGAAAGAAGTATTTGCAGCCGTATAGCTAGAGCAATTATGAGTTCTGAAACTCTTGAGCCACGGATCCTCACAACTTCCAATTAACTTGATTGGAGGATTGATATGCAGCTGGCCTTATGTAAGCATAGGTACCATAGGATTATACATGGATGGGAGGCTGAACCTCATCAGCCGATAGAGCGGAGCAAGTTCCTAAACCGTTGTGATAAAACATTCAGGTACTTATGTACTTATATTTCCAGAGATCTCCTCTTCCATATGGAAGGATTGAGGACTCCTAGAGAATCATGTGAGAATCTTGATATCTTGTTTAACAAATAATATGAGCTTTAGGGACACATTCTGGAGAATGAGTTGGTATCTTTACATCCCAGTTGTTTCGAGACCATTGAGCAATTCTTCTCCAAATTCAAGTCTCTAGTGCTACAATGCAGACAGTGTGGGATAGAGCGGAAGGATGAGTAGAATGTTCTTTCAATACTCAACAAACTAGGTCCTGAGTACTCTGTCTATGTCTCTATGTTTCATTCCAAGCAGGAAAGGTTTCCTGATTGGAAGCTACCTTCTCTAGATTCATTCTCCGAGTCCTTAATCAAAGAACAAGACAAATTGATTCGAACGGGAGTCATCCAGACTTCCAAAGATCAAGATCTATTGGTTACTGACTCCGCCAAAGTGCAAGCAAAGGGGAAATCAAAGAAGAAGGAACAAAAGATAGTTGATTCGAAGCCTAAATCAAATCAGCAATCTTCCGAAGGGGGCTCTGGCTCTAAGAAGGATAAATTTGAAAAGAAGTTATGTTCGTATTGTGAAAAGGGATATCATGTTGAAGAACATTGTATGAGGAAGCAACTTGATGAGATGTCTTCTCTTCTCATGCAGCACAACATTTCTCCTCCAAGAGAAAAGAAGCCTGATGAAGAAGCATCGACAAAAGATGCCGAAAGGTGTCATGCTTTGAAAGAAACTCTCTCTCCATCCTTAGCATACATTATATATTATGGAGCCTCTAATCACATGGTTTCCTCCAAAGAATCCTTCTATACTCCCACTATAAAATGGGCCTAATATTCACATGGGAGATGATTCCCAGATTCCAGCAGAAGGAAGGGGATCAGTCCGAGCAAAACATGGTGAGTTCAAAAATGTATTATATGTGCCCTCCCTTGCTGCTAACCTGTTATCTGTTTACCAGATGAAACATACAGGCTCTCCTAAGAGGGTCACATTCAATTCAGACTCAGTTGAGATTACAGAAAAATCCACTAGAAAGCTTGTGGCGAAAGGTATTGTAAATCACTCTACCAAAGCTTATGAGTTTTCACATTTCTTACCTGTTTCTCCTCCTACAAATTTATTGTCTCATGCTAACAACACCAGCAAGATTTGGCATGAGAGATTTGGCCATCTCAATTTCAAATATCTAAAGCAACTCCACAATGATAACATGGTTGAAGGTTTTCTCTCCATCCAAACTTTCGATGGATTATTTGTTGGGTGCTTGCTAGGTAAGCATCCAGAAAAGAAGTATGATGTTGGGAAGGTCCATAGAGCTGTTTCAACACTTGATTTGATACACAATGATGTAGTTGGACCTATGACCACAATTTAAATTAATGGTTGCAAGTATTTTATGAATTTTATTGATTGTTGCTCTAGGTATTGCTGGATATACTTCATGAAGCTAAAATCAGAAGTTTTTGAGACTTTTCAAAGTTTTAAAGCTATGGTTGAGAACAAATTCAATAAGAATATCAAGTCAATAAGATCCAATGGATGAGGTGAATATGTCAAAAGTGATTTCTAGAATTTCTGTGAATTAGAGGGTATTCAAATGGAACACTCAGTTCCATACACACCATAACTAAATGGTGTGGATGAGAGGAAGAACAAATCACTGAAAGAGATGGAAACATGCCTTCTCCATGGCAAGCATCTACCTCCTTCTCTTTGGGCTGAAGAAGTAAACTATGCTTCGTATTTGCGGAATAGGGTTCCCCACAAGTCAGTGGTTGGGGTGACTCCATTCGAAGCACTGCATGGGTATAAGACCAATGTCTCTCAAATGAGAGATTTTGGTTCCAAATATTGGGCCAGGATACCACTTGACAAGAGAAAGGCCTTCCAAGCCCAAAGTAGTGAATGCATTCTGCTAGGATATGCAAATGATGAAAAATCTTGCAAACTGATGGAGGTTGCTACTAGCAGATGCTTCATTGAAAGAAGTGTCCAGTTCAAAGAAGATCAACTGCATGATACTCCTCCAACAGCACAAGAATTTATAACCATTTATCCTCCTATTTTTGATGATGATGATGTGCTATAGGTTTAAGATTCAGATGAAGAAGATCACATACATCATGATCCTGTTATTGAGACTGAATCTCAAGAGATTCTAGATCCAGATCCAGTACCCATTCCAATTCAAAATCCTAAACCTAGATGGGCTTAAAAGGTTCTTGATGTAGTTGGAAGTGGTGCTGGAGTTCTAGAAGACAAAAGGAGAACTAGGTCCCAGTATCAGAATGAGCATGCTGCACTATCTCTCACAGAATGGTGCAACAAAGTTCTAGGTTGGTGCTGCTTGATGATGGTGGATGATCAGCTACATGGCCCACAGATGCAGAGATTTGATCATTCCCTACCTTCACCATCCAACAAAACCAAACAGAGTCATCAGTTCAGAAGTACATGGAGAGGTCCACTGATGGACCATGCTGCTGCATAGAGCTACAATTTTTGCAATAGCATTTTTTCTCAAGTTATTTTTATAAGGAGAAACCTTCTTTCTTCTAAAGATATCTTGCAGATTGTTATTTTCTTTTTTTTTTTTGAGGGGGGGTTTTTCCCATGAGGTTTTCCCCTATTTCCTTAATTGTACTAAGCAACCTTATTTACCTTTCTTCTAGATTATATTTGGGTGACCTATGTTCTTGTTACCAGGGCCCACAGTTGTCCAAGTTAGGATTAAGGGGGGGTGTTAGGATTATTAATCCTCCCTTGGTCAAATATCTATTAGATTAATTATTGCCTAACTTAGGAACCTTAATATTAATTAAATGAGTCCACTAGTGCAATTGGGTCCACATGGCCCAATGGGGCCACATGTACCAGTGATTGAAGTGTGGGGGACAATTATAGAGGTTAACTGTCACTTACTACATGTGCATGCATCAAGGAGGACGCCTCCTAGACCAATCCCTACATTTTAGGAGCCATTGGGAGTCCCAGCACCAACCTACTTCAGTTAGTTGGTGTTAGAAATAGTTAGCCATAGTTAGCCTTCAGTTACCTTCAGATGACTCACTATTAGTTATACTAGTGCTAATATTGCATGGTTGCATGGGAGGGGCGCTTTTGTTCACCTACCACACTCAGTTGCACTGAGTTAACTAGTTGTTACTGCCAGTAGGAGTTATTGGTAATCAGAGAGGTGATTTGATGGACTCCGATATTGATTGGGAGACCTTTAGTTAGAGATTCAGTTAGATACAGTCTTATCAACTTGGAGAATTCGAATTCACTTCTCATGCATTCGAATTCTACCTATTTGTAATCTATTGTACATCAGATATTATTATGATGAATATACTATAAATTCCTGAGCAATACTTGTCCATTTCTTGTGTGGTTTGTCTTGTTGGATTTGTATGTTCATCATCCATTCAATTGCTGCATAATAATAAGAACTATATGCTTGAATATCATATGGAATTCAAATTCTAACACTATCTTGCTATTGTTTCTTTAAATCAGAGGATGATTGTATCAATGGGGGCAATTCCATATTACATTGGGCTAGATCAATTAGTGCGATTCCATATTACATTGGACTGTATCAATTGGGGCGATGATGTTTCACTTCCTCAGGGTTGATGATGGAATTGAGGTGTTTAGATACACAATAATAAAGAAATAGATACATTGAGATCATAAGAGTTAATCTATGTTAAATAATGGTTATTGTGAGATGAAAAGAATGATTGAATTTGATATTCATTTCCATGAGCTCTCCAGCAATTCCCTTTATCTTTCGAACTCTCCATAGAAATACATCGGCGTATTCCTAAACCATATCTACAATTTCAGTCGGGCCAATCCACCAAGAAAAACCATTTCTTTTTTTGGTCATGACTAGCTAAAGCAAGAAATCCATTAAAGTCAAGAGCCGAGTCAGATAGAATCAGATATGATGTTTTCATTTAATGAGGCTGATCTTGATCTACCATCCAAGCTTTCATGAATATCTGAGAAGATAAGGATCTACTTCCCACCCTAAAATCAGAAATGCTCGTCACAAATAACACAACATAAGAAAGGCTGGTTACATCTGATTTAATACTAATAAAAATATAGAAACAAATTGACTCACTATAACTATACGTCTACTCCTCAAGATTTTTCATCAGTTTCGAGACCATGAATGATGAAATATTATAGGGAACCTCATACTCAATTCTATCGTTCTCCATCTATCATCTGTTTGGCAGTAGTGATTTTATGCCTTGAGACACTCTCTCTTTATTCAATCCCTAGTTGTCTACGACCGTAGACTTGAGTTACATGGAAGTCATAAATTTATCCTTTTCTTTTAATTTTGAATATGTCATTAAGAGTCTTTGAGAACACTACCTCTTACTTCGATAAAAAAACTTTTACCACTGCAACCAAATTATTATTTCTACCAAACAACTTTATCATATAACCAAATATTAAAGAAGATTTGTGTCGAGCACTATGCCGATAAAAACTCGAACTTTTACACGGTGAAATAAATATAAGTTCTTTATGTCTTTCACTAAATCGTAAATGCAAATAACATTTACTCAAGTAAATCTAAAGAAGATGTGCCCATAAATAAAGCATGCATTCAACCATAAACTTATAGATTTATATATTTTGAGGACATTGTTAGATATAATGCAGGAAATGTATTCACTTATGTTTTTCATATCTAGATTATTTGTTTAAACAACTCCTATGTTGTACGATATGATCCATATTTTTTGGATCTAGCTTAGCTTATCATTTTCCTATAGATGTAACTTTTCTTCATTAATACAATTGAGTTGAGTATGTATCTCCTCCTGTATGTGCGATCCTTTGTGCTCTGTTAATTCCTTCCTTGGTTTCTCTAATTTGGTATCAGAGCCAAGTTTAGGGCTGCTATGAGGGAACAAGAATATTGTTGGGTGTGAGTGTGTGCAGTAGAGCCTCGTTTAATTATGAAGAGGAGTGTTGTGATCTGTATTGAAGGAGGAACGTTGTTGCTAGAAGTAGAGACGCCAGGATAGAGCTTGGCATCACCCCACCTTGATACATTTTCTTCTGTTGATTCGTCTTCTCTCACTATGGTGAAAGAGTTGCTGCACGGTTATTATATTGCACACATGATTTTTATATTGCCTATTTTTATACGCGATGGTTAAATAAGAAAGGTTTCTCTAAATACATTATCGATTACTTACAAGATTCTTGGTGAATATTTTTGGAGAATGCCAAGCAATGACAACCGACGTTGTTGCTGTGAGTAGACAGAGCTCCTACAACACCTCTCCCATATCCACTAATGCGCTGGCGGTGTCTCCACTAGAAGAAGCTTGTGTGCTAGCAGCACCTATCCGCAAGAAGGAAAAAGCACCGAGGAGCCCCTTCCTTACAATGATTTTGGCCAACGCCGAATCAGGGCAAGGTAGCGAGCACCGAGATGGTTGTCATCAGCTTATCAGAGAGGTGAGCTAACATTATTCTCTTGTTTTCTGGTTAAAATTGATTTCCCTTCAGTTCTTTAAAAATTGTGGACATGTCTCTTGCCTATTTATATATCACCGAATCATCAAATTGAATGGAGAGAATTATGTAAGCTAGAAATTCAAATTATTCACTTTACTTGAAGCTCTCAGTTTGTGGCCGATTGTGAAAGGAGATGAATAGAAGCCTTCATACCTGTTGTCTCTCTCAAATTGAAATACACGGGAATTCCAAGCAAAGGTATTAATTTGTACGTCTGTAAAAGACAATATTATATCTCATACCAGAAATTGCAAGATGTCCAAAGATACATGGGACAAACTCAAAGGTTTGTATGAGATGCCAGATTCAAATAGATTTCTATTTTTGAAGACTAAACTATTGTCTATTAAGATGAAAGTAAACGAATCCATAAATGAATATCTCTCCCGCATAAAATATTTTCGAGATAATTTGGGTGATATTGGCGAAGAAGTGTCTAGTACCGATCTGGTATCTATTACATTTAAAGGTTTATCTAGATTATAAAATATTCATCTCAACACTTATAGCAATACATACCCCTCCTTCATTTACAGATCTCAGCAGAATGCTTCTACAAGAAGAATAGAGAACGAATATTTATGATCCAGAATCTCAGACTATAGATCAGGCACTGATGGCAAGAGGAAAACACTCACATAGAGGAAATCAATGGAACACACACAGAGCCAAGTTTCATGCAAGACATAGAGACATGTCACACAATGACTCTAATTCTAATAGAGATGTTGTATGCCATTATTGTGGAAAATCAGGTCATATAGCTAGAGACTATTTTAAGAAGATTAAAAATGATTCCAATAATAAATACAGAAAACATAATGGAAACTATGTAAGAAAAGACACTCCTGATGTCATTGGATTCAGGAATCTAAGACTGTTTATATCTGAACATGCTTTGTCTGCTGAAATGGATGACGAAAATGCATGGTCTATAGATTTAGGTGCTTCTTCCCATATGTCCTATAATAGAGACTAGTATGATGAGTGTCATGAAAAATATGATGGCACACACATTTATTTGGGTGATAATAGGTCACATAAGGTCCTAGGTTATGGATCAATAAGTGTAAATATACCCGATGGACAATTTAAACATATTCATAACATGATGTATGTTCCAGGCATAAAAAAGAACTTAATATTTGTTTCTTCTATCACCGATAATGATATGAAAGTAGAATTTGATAAATATAAGTGCCACGTTAAATATGTCCAAGATCATTATAGGGTTATAGCGATAGGATCCAGACTTGGTGGATTATACAAGCTGTATGAAATCAAGGGAAACCATCAAGCACTAACATCTTCAACTATTTCAAATATGGAATCAAAGGTATGGACACCTCAATCAAAATGATCTCATGTTATTACAGAAAATGTATATGGTTGAGGGTCTTCCTGTCATAAAAAATGATCATATTGAATGTGCTACATGTGTACTCGAAAAACAACACAAAAATGAATTTCCTAACCATGAAGAGAAGAGACAAACTGAAATTCTTGAACTAATACACACTGATGTATGTGGACCTATGCAGACCATATCACTTGGTGGTGCATGGTATTTTCTGATATTTGTTGATGACAGATCCAGGTTCACATGGGCTTACTTCATAAGAAGGAAAAGCGATGTTTTTGAATACTTTAAGGAATTCAGGATCAAAGTTGAAAAGCAGACAGGTAAATACATAAAAATCCTTAGATCAGACCAAGGTGGTGGGTACACTTCTAGAGATTTTAAAAGATACTATACAAAAAGTGGAATCCAACATGAATTCACTGTCACTGATACACCTCAGTAAAATGGAGTTGCTGAGAGGAAAAATATAACACTGGTGGAATGTGCACGCAACATGCTCCATGTTAAAAATATTTCTAATGGTTTTTGGGCTGAAGCAATAAACATTTCTTTTTATTTAAAGTTCAGGAGTCCAACAAAGAAATTAGAACTTCAAACCCCCTTTGAAGTATTTTATGGCTATAAACTTGAAATTAGTCATTTAAGAATATTTGGTTCTAAGGATTTCGCATACATACCTAAAGATGACAGAAGGAAATTGGATGCAAAATCCATTGAATGTGTCTTTGTTGGCTACTGTGATGATAAAAAATCATATAAACTATTTCATCCTAGTTCGCACAAATTGATTGTTAGTAGAGATGTTGTATTTCAAAAAAATACAGATATATGTAACAGTATAAACAATGCTGATGAAGAACATATTCCAGATGAGCATGCAAAATAGATAAAATTGTTCAAAAAGTGCAGGAACAACAACAGGTTCAGGAACAAGAATCAAACATGAGTGATACTACCTCATATGAAGAAACATCAGAAGACAAAAGAATCATGGATGGAACTCTAGCAGGTAGTGTAGTACCTAGAAGGTCAAATCGACAAACTCATCCTCCTGTAAAGTTTAGATATTATGCCTTGATGATTAATGTAATGAATTCCATTGAACCATTAAATTATGAACAAGCCAAAGATAAGGAAGAATGGGTGACTACAATGAATGAGGAATATAATTCTATTATGAGAAATAAAACTTGGGAGTTAGTAGAATTACCCAAAGATAAAGTACCCATAGGATCTAAATGGCTATTCAAATCTAAGCTTAAAGATGATGGAAGTATTTAAAAAATTAAGGCAATATTAATTCCAAAGGTTTATTCTCAACAAGAGGGGATTGACTTTGAAGAAACATATGCACTGATAGCTAAATTAAACACTATCAGATTGCTACTTGCATTAGCTACTAAACATAACTAAAGAATACACTAGTTAGATGTTAAATCTGCTTTTCTAAATGGTGATTTAAAAGAGGAAGTATATTTAGTGCAACTTGAAGGATTTGTGCATAAATGTTAGGAGCATCTTGTGTGCAGGTTAAATAAATATATATACGGACTGAAAATGCTCCTAGATCGTGGTATATCAATATTGATTCCTTCTTCAAACAACAAGGGTTTCTTAAAAGTAAAAACCATTCAAGCCTATATATTAGGAAAGATAAAGAGGGAAATGTTTGCTTGATATCCTTATATGTGGATGATATTATCATTAAAGGTGGAGCATATCAATTAATTGTAGATATTCAAATTAATATGTCTTAGGAATTTGAAATGAAAGACCTTGGTGACTTGCATTATTGTTTAGGAATTGCTTTTTGGAGAGAATCTGGTAAAACTTTCATCATTCAAAGCAAGTATGCAAAGGAAATCCTTGACAGATTTCAAATGAGTGATTGCAAAACTGTACCAACTCCTTTGGATCAAAATGTCAAATTATACAACAGTGATGGATCTAAAGAAGCAGATGGTACTTTGTATCCTCAACTAGTGGGTAGTCTGAACTATCTCACTACTACAAGTTCGGACATATCATATTATGTTATCATTCTTAGTCAGTTCTTGGTGTTGGGTGTTATAATGTCTTAATTAATTCACCAAATATTTAATTATCGACCGAGGTTGGTAAACTTAGAGTTAACACAAAGTATATGCGAAGGTAGAAAGGTTCCTAAGGTGTTGTGGAAATATTTTAATAAAGAAAAGATCGAAAGATATTTCAAAATGAAAAAACGAGTCAAACTCTATAAAGTTCAACTACTAAGATAATTAGGCTGCGACACGTTTAATAGATTGGAATAGTATCAAGCTGTACTATTCTACTCTATCAATCATAAGCTATGTATTTTATAAATAACTCTATTCTAAGAAAGTAAACTACTTCTTTACAGTGTACTAACTATTCTACTTCTTAATCTATGAATTAGAAAGGTTTGGAACATAATTAAAACTCTTACGAAAGGTTATGTTATGTAATACAATATTATGATTATTTAATTAATCTAAGAAAGCCAATAACTAAACTATACAGGTGGTTTGACAAATATACAATGATTGAACCAATTTATCTAGCTCCACTCTCCTTGATTGTTCCGAGGATATGCATTCATGTTTATCGGTACTGGATAAGGAGGTGTATCAAAATGGATTTCGAAAGAAGTAAAGAAACTGAATGGGATTATATCTAACTTAACTTCCACAAATATATGCAGACTAAGTAATGTCCAATTACAGGTGATAGTAAACATTGTGGTTTATTCCATAAGCAAATGAATTTAAAGGAAAAGATATTATGAACAACTAATCTATTAAGAAACACAACTCTTTTAGCAATTACTTGAAAGTTAAAGGTATACTACTCTTATATGAAACACGTGTGAGGAAAATATGACTCAGAAACAAGTAGAAAAATTAATAAAGAAACAAGTAGAAGACTTAATAAAAGAATCAAGTAGAAAACTTAATAGAGATGTCTTCTCTAAATCCCATTCTATGAAACTTTTCAGTATCCACATAGTGAAGAAAACAAGTCCTATGCTATGATCGATTTACAAAGTACTGGTTTGTTTCTCTAGAAATTCACATGTTTAATCCTAGATCCACTATACACAAAGATAAATTAGACTAATCTAGAGATATAATTACCGAACGTTACAATAGTAGTGAATGAACAAGAATCAGAAACAAAAGAGACAAAACAAAACACAATTCAACACATACTAAGGTAGAAAGGAAGTGAAAGATAGGGATGGAACTTAAATGGATATTTTAGACTAAGGTCCTAAATATAGATACGACCATTGTATAATTACAAATAGAACATAATTCAAAAGCCAAAGAAACAAAACTTTAAACAGGTTTAAGACAAAATGGGAAATATTAAAGGTTGGACGAAGGGATGAATGGCAGACTGAATGGATGATCTGAATGACAGTCCGTATGAGGAAAACGATGGAAATTAAGAAATAAATGGTCTAGATGATTTAAATATCAACTGATTTCGTGCACATGAGAATAAGATGCATAAAGGACAGTAATTGATCCTATTCAGTAATTAAAGTAACAATGGAATGACTTAGGCTAATTCATGATTATAGAGAAACTATTGTCTATTGCATTATGAAATAACTAAGCTATAACCAAAGTAAATCTACAAAAAAATGAAAATTAACAAAACTAAACTTACTGTAAACTGAATCTGAGATATGAAAGCAATTCAACTCTATGTAATTATCAATATAAAACTAAACTAGAAGCTCGAAGAGAGATTGGAAATGAAACTAGAGATAAACTATGTGCGTGACCAGTTGCTTTAATTCAAGAAATAAAAACTATACTAACAACACAACATTACTCGTAATGGAATATATGCTACAGGAAATAAGGAAATGAACAATGTAAACTATCAAGAAACCAATTTGCATAAATAAAACAGTAATAGAAACTACTTATCTACAAGAAAGGAGATAACAAGAACACAGAGGAATGGAAACCACTGGTTGTTGAGGGGCCCTCTCAGCAATCATGGTGGCGTGTTAATCAATCACTCATAGGAACAAGAACATGTATATGTAGAGAAAATAGAACTTATATTAACTTGCAGAACAATTTTTTTACAGAGCTTCCCTTCCAATGTCGACTGACAGATTACAAACTACCTAACTCCTTCTCTTGCTTGGAGGCGACTATATATAATGTTTACAAGGATGAGCAGGTCGACCCTTTTAGTGGTCGACCGCTCCTAAAATAGTCGATCTTTATTGCAAACAAACAACCACATGATAGCACGCAGTGTTCCTCCTGCTCTCTCGCACGTTGGTTCTCCTCGTGCGTCCTACGGCATATATATTCTTGTGGACATGGCCTTGGATCATGGTGTCCAACGAAGAAAGCAGGATGGAGAACCTTCTCAGATTAAGGACCATCATAACAATGAACACGTGGAAAACATAACAGTTGAAGACTGTTTGCACTTTAATCACTTGGGAATATGCCGACTGACAACGTGCAGGTTGATCGGGAGGCTGAATGGCAATTTGGATATGCTCTGCACGTATCTAGTGTGAATGCATGTCCAATGTTGGCTTGTTTAAAAACTATGATTTTTAAACAAATTCATATATCAGACATATTTCCAAATATAACATAATTGCTTAATAAAATCATGAAATAATAGAAATAAACCAAGACTTGCATGAATTCCAAATGCATTCATACCTGGGGATGAATGATAAGATGTATGACAAGAAATAGGTCAAAAAGGTGAAAAAATAGATGCCAAATGAGTAAATTACCAGCCAAAAATAGTGAAAAAACTGGTATCAACACTCCCCTAAACCGAAGAGATTCCAGGACCCACTAAGCAAAGAAATGGAATTTAGGAAGAAGGAAGAGCTGCGTCAGCAGCTACCTTTGACTTAGTTGATGAAACATGGGATTTAAATTTAAATTTTCTAGCCCGTGCTTTTAAAATAGCACGCCTCTCTTGACAAGAGTCATGTGAAGAAGTAATAGCCTTGTTAAGCTCCTCAATGGCCTTGACCTGTATGCGAAAACCCATGTTCTCTTGGCGAAGATTATCAATCATCTTGGAATATTCCTCATTTCAAATTTTCGATCGTGCCAATTCTTGAGTTAATTGGTCTATAGTTAGTTGATGAGGAGTGGATGGTTCTGTGGGCTGCTTGAATTATGGGGGTGAACTCAATTCCTTGGATGGTGTCTCAAGATCAAAAGAGCGGATTTGTTTTACAGGGTTCATGCCCTGAGCAGGTGTAGGGACAGTCTCACAAGCAACATCTTAGAGCAGTTCAGCTAAAACACTAGCCAATGTGAACAAAGGTGAATCAATGATAGGGTTATCTGCTTCAGGCTCATTGTCTGGATGGCCGGTCTAAACAATAGGCTAAATCATGGTCTGGACGACGGGCTAAACAATGGTCTGGACAAACTTTGCCTTCTGTTTCCTGGTGAAAGCTCGGGGAAAAGGTAAAAGTTCAGCAGACACGAGTTTTACAGGGGCATGTGAATGGGTAGGGGAACTTGCCTTGGGTATATTGTCGTCAATGTGGAAAATTTTGGGGCTTTTATTCTCTGTGGAAGGGTTTTTACTAGATTCATAGTTACGGGCATGCCTAGGGTGTTTTCGAATATTTAGGTGAGGGTTTAGGACTTTAAACACAAAGTTATCCCAAGTTTGATTCCTCTCTTTGAGCTGATGCAAGATTATGAGTTTAATCAAACTATGGTGATACAAACTGCCCCTAGGTTTAAGTGTGTTCTTTAACCTGACTCGACTTTTTCCAAACACTTGAGAAAATAAAATGGGAAATTGAGGAACTGTTGATTAACAAAATGGGCTAGTAAACGAATATGACAAGCTTTGAAAACATTAAACTTACCCTCATAGGTGATGAGGTGGATAATAATTATTAGAGAGTTGATATATTCTATCATAATCCACTCTCAGTGAAATCCTTTAGCACCTGCAATGTGCCAGTAACCCAGCCTAAGAGAAAAATCATAGGTCAACTGTGGAAGAAACAAATGTTTAAGCTAACGAATGCCTTCTCTGGGGAGCTTCGTTGCAAATGCAATGGTTTCTTTAGTTACTAGAAAAAGGAGATGACCAACCCTAGCCATTTTTCCATCAAATCCTTTAGCAAAAATCAACAAAATTTCTTTGTCGGACCCCTGCAGAAGATGTAGAAATGGGTTCCATCCCGTGCGGAAGAAAACCTCCCTACTTTCTCGAAATTCTGGCATCTGGAACAAATCTTGGTAGCTTTTAGGCTCAAGGCGGTTAGGCATTGTTTAAACAGAGGCAAAGCTGCAAGGCTTGCATATGATAAAGGAAAATGGTGGCTAAATGGCTCTGCGAGGATGAAGATGAGTGAGGGCGACATAATGGAATGAATACATAAGGGAGTCAATTTAAAACATGATCTATTTGGGTGATTGAACGATCACGGGTGGAGACTTGACACCTTTAAACGATCATACCATCATGGAAAATCTTGAATTGTGTGTCGTCAAAAAGACGATTGCGTTAATGAATTCGTAGGGTTTTGGTAAATTAAACCATGTCCAAAGATAAACTTTGGACAGGTTGAATACATTACTCAATATAATTCCATAAAGACGCATTCAAAATCATAATAACCCGAATTAACGAGATGATAGGTCACTTGATGGTTCCTGCATGTAATTGGGCAAGAGGATAAAGATACTGATAGTGTAATGATAATTGAAAAGATCATACAATCATATCACACGCTTATAGAGTTTACACGAGATCACATTATGTCAAAATCGTAATCAAAATTATAGGTCGAAATTAGTCCTAATGGAGTTATAATGCTTTTGTAAGCATGTGGATGTGATTTAATAATTATGGGTACAGTTCATCTAATTTAACTTTTTCCCCAAAAAACAAAAATAAGCTAACACCTTAACACACTTAACCATTGGTGCTATAATATCACGATTTTCATTCGGACAGTCTTTTGGCATTTCATTCGGACTGACATTCAACCCTTCATATGGATTTTCTATAAAAATATATGCTTTGCTGAATCTAACCACTGCTAATTATGCAGTAAATTTTTTAGGCTGTAAGCACACAATATGATGATGTAAACCAAATTCATTAAACCTTCATTGCATTGTCCCTTACAAATTAAAACAGTCTCCCATTAATTGCATTGTCTTGAAAATCATTTGAAAACATCTATACTTTTGTTAGAAATAAACAAAACTTTCTATAAACATTCATAAAGTAAAAATAGACATTTAGAAACGTTCTAAGCTTCCCCCAAACCAAAAATATGGCATGTCCTCAAGCCATCAAAGACAATTTGACTGAGTTCCAAATAATATAACAAATAGTTCTAAAAATGCTGCTATTATTAGTAAGAAAAATAAATACTAACTAATAAATGGAGATGATTCAAATATATATTTCCATAAAAAATAACAATGCTTAAGAATATTATACAAATAACAAGAGTATAATTGATGTGAAAAACGCTATAGGAGTAACTAGTCATCCATGCCTCATTTTAAGGATATCCTGACATCTAAAGAATATTGTAAGTACACCCTCAAGTTCATGATATTTTTATAGATATGGGTCCCATTTCTAGAATAATTATATCCTAGATATTATTTAAGTAGATGATAGAGTCCCAAGTCCAACTTACAACCATTCTCAAATGACACGATGAAGAATTGGCCTAAACATGTATTGTTCTTTTTCTGCTTTGTTTGTTTAGTCTCTTTTGTTTTACGAACCATGTGCATAGTAATGCATTAAATAGACCTCTTTCACCCGATATTTCCCTGCTACCAGCCGACCTATTCAGTACCCTGGCAGCTTTATCTTGGTACCATACAAGCATAGCCCCGCTGCCAGCGAGCCTATTCAGTACCCCAACGAGTTTACTTGCACTTAACAAGATTCTTTGTTTAAATATATTACTTAGAATGGACTCGCTTCCAGCAAGCCTATTTAGTACTTTGGCGGGTTTGATTCATATAAATATTTGTGTTTTTAACATATGGAAGCTGGTTGGTACTTAGAGCGAGTTAAGCTTGCTAAACACATCATTCATATTTTTGAACGCAGACCATATAAGTAAAGAAACATTTATAATGGCCTAAATTATAAATCATGTCAAAAGATAATAACTTAAATCTTTTCTTGGACGACTTAGTCTATCTTCTTCATAAAAAGAATTAATGTTCCCCACAAGTAGGAAATCCACTTATTCTTGAATTTTCTCAAAAATCCTTAAGAGACAAGTTTTGATAATGAGCATAGGATGAACAAGTAGTCCTTAGGTGTAAAATAGAACTTTGAATCACATGATGATTAAAATAGGTCTTAAGCAACTGTTTTAATGATACGTCTAAAATATACATATTTGAATCAATCACCATAAAAGCATAAGGAATCATCGAAGAAAGTGGGTAGGAATAATATGGCTAATATTTTAATTTCATTATAACTACCTGTTTTTTTTTAAATAGGATGAATTATAAAGTTTTAGAGCACTTCCTTTTTTAGGAAACATTTCATGGGCTGGTTAAAGAAACCAAGTTCTTATAATCAAACTGCAAAACCACTTGTTAGATGATTCAAATTTTATTCGCAACAAAAACATATGCATCGAGAAAAAGTCATATAAGTTTTATCAAAGTTTAGATAAAGGAAAAGAGACTTCGTGTTTTATTTGACAAAATTCCAAAAGCTGATTATACAACCAAATTCCTTGCATAAATGTAGTCAGCTTATCATACATGACTTTTATTTATTAAAGAAATAAAGATATATTTACATATGTACATAAAAACAATAAAAAATAGTTTAAGAATAAGGGGGAGGAGGAATTACTTCCTCTTCAACTAGCTCCATCTCCTTTTGTTGTAAGAGATTCTTCACGAAATCTTGTCTAGAGATTGGTTGATGATAAAGTCTAAGTCTGTGTCCATTTACGACAAAGGAAGTTTGTGAATCATTAATTGTCTTAATCTCTACTGACCCATTATCGAAGGCTGTAACTACCTCATATGGACCCATCCAATGGGTAGTTAATTTTTCTTTGAAATTTTTATACCTTGAGTCAAATAGTAATGCTCAATCTCCAGTATTAAATTCCTTTTGCTTAATAAATTTATCATGCCATTTCTTTCGTTGATTTTGTATTAACATTGTCGTTTGGAGTGCATCTTTCCTAATCTCATCTAATTCGTTAATCTGTAAGATTCATTGTTTCTGTGCCTCTTCTAAATCCATACCTAATTGCATAGCCATACGAAAAGTATTAAATTAGAATTCAATAGGTAAAAGGACTTGTTTCCCATATACTAACTTATAGGGTGTATGTCTGGTAGTGTTTCTCCAAGTTATTCTATAGGCCCACAAAGCCTCTGGGAGTCTATCTGCCCAATCTTTATGATGTAGCTAAATAGTTTTAGTTAGGATAGCTTCCAATACCTTATTGGTTGATTCTACATGGCCATTTGCTTGTGGATGGTAAGGTGAGGATTTTCAATGCCATATACTATATTTCGTGGTAAGTCTGTCATTAATTTATAGGTGAATTGAGAACCTTGGTCAGTGATGATTTATCTAGGCACACCAAATTGAGTGAATATCTCTTCATATATAAATTCTACCACAAATTTCTTCGTAGCTCGGAATAAAGCTTTAGCTTCTACCCATTTGGTGACATAATCTATGCAAACTAGGATGTATTTCTTCTCATGGTACATGGGAGAGATTGGTCCTATAAAGTTAAGAGCCCACTTATCAAAAGGCTCAATAATGACCTGAGGCTGTAAATGAATCTCGTTTGATGATGTAGGTCTGCCCATTCTTTAGAAACTATCACATCCTCTAACATATCTAGCAGCATCCTTAAAAATGCTTGGCTAGTAATAACCAGAATTCAATACTTTGTATGTCGTCCTCTTGTTAGAAAAGTGTCCTCCACATGGCCCATCATGGCATGCACGTAGGATTTCTGTCATCTCGTCCTCCCATACACATCGTCTAATAATAAGATCTGGGCCGATATGGAAGAGGTCATCATCAACCTAAGAGTAACTAGAAATTTGGATGACAATTCGACATTTCTCATGAGGAGACAAGTGGTTTGGTAACTTCCTAGTTGCCAAATAATTAGCAATGTTTGCAAACCAAGGGGTTTGAACAGACATAGCAAATAGATGTTCGTTGGGGAAAGTATCATCAATTGGTTTAGCACCATCATCATGTTGAATAAGAGAGAGGAAATATTCTACCAAATTTTCTCTACTAGGTCGATCAATGACAATGATATTAAATTCTTGTAATAGAAGAAGCCATCGGATCACTCTACCATTGGTAATTGGTTTATTCATAAAAAATATGATGGCAGAATGGTCTATATGCACAAAAATTTCATATCCTGTGATATAATGGTGAAACTTACTAATAGAGTAGGCTACTACCATAAAATCCTTCTCAGTAACAATGTCATTTAGTTTGGCAGGAGTCATATTTTTGCTAATAAAATATATGGCATAAGATGCTTGGCCCTCTTTTTGACCAAGAACTCCTCCTATGGCCATGTCAGAAGCATCAATGGACATATGAAAAGGAAGGGACCAATCAAGACTCCTAAGTATCGGTGCAACTGATAGCTTAGATTTTAAGACCTCAAAAGCGCTTTGACATGATTCCGTCCATTGGAATTCTATATCCTTCATAAGCAGTTTAAACAGTGGTGCAACTATTTTAGTGAAATTCTCAATAAAATGACGGTAGTAACCTGCATGACTAAGAAAGATTCTTACTTCCTTTTGAGTTTTTGGAGAGGGGAGACCAACAATTACTTCTATCTTAGCAGGGTCTACCTTGATCCCTTGTGAGGAAACATGACTCCCAAAAACTATGCCTTCTGTTAATAGCATTTTACATTTTTCATGACTTAGGGCTAGAATTGTTTCCTGACATTGGATAAATAATTTTTCAAGATTGTCAAGGGATTCTTGAAAGGTATTACCATAGGCTTTAAAATCATCCATATAAAGCTCTACGCAATCGTGTATAAGATTAGCAAAAATTCCTAAAACTACACACTGAAAAGTGGCAGGTGCATTACATAAGCAAAATGGAAAAACTCTATAGGAATATGTCCCCCAAGGACATGTAAAAGTGGTCTTATCCTGATCCTAAGGTGCAATCAAAATATGATTGTATCCACTATATCCGTCGAGAAAAAAAAATATTGTTTGTCGGACAAGGTATCTAGCACTTGGTCAATGAAGGGAAAAGGAAAGTAGTCCTTAAGTGTGGCTTTATTCAGTTCTCTGAATTCAACACAAATACACCATTTCCCTGTGACTTTATTTGGGACTACGACTAGAGGAGATACCCATTTAATATCTAAAATTGGGTAAATGAAACCAACATTGAGGAGTTTTTGTAACTCTTCTTTAACTATGTCCTTCAAAGCAGGGTTCATCCTCCTATGAGGCTTCCTTATAGGGGATACATTGGCATCCATGTAAATATGGTGAATACAAGTGTCAGGGTGTATACCCTTCATGTCAGTGTATTCCCACACAAATGCTTTGGATTGACTTTTAAGGACCTTAAGAAATTGTTCGTGTTGACTCTCGAACCTCAGTTAACCATACATTTATGTGTACAATTTTCTAGGGCTAACTTCACAAGGCATGGTATAAGACCCTATGTGCTCTTCAATTGCAAAGACACATGGTGTTTCCATGAATGTTGAGAGGGCCATATTTTCTTGAAACTCATCTCCAAAAATTTGATCGAATTGAGCAAAAGATTGAGGAAAATCTATATAAGCTGTTGAAGAGACAAATTGGTTTAATACATTCTCAGTAGTCTGATCCTGTAGTGCCCAGGAGTAGTCACTAGGAAAGAAGAGATATTCAATATTTTCATCCCCAAAGGGGCAATCTAACCACCACAAGGTTTTAGTTACAGGTTGTGCTGGGGGGTATAAAACAAGTTTTTGTGTGGACAACCCATTAGAAATGGTCATTTCCCCATCCCTACATCCTATGAAAGCATTGGCGGTATCCAACCATGGTCTTCCCAATATAATAGGATGTCCTTTAGAAGGATCCTTTGATTTTACTACCATGAAATCAACAAGATATTCCCATGAGGCTACTAATACAACAATGTCATCCAGAACCCCAGCAGGTTTTACCATAGTACGGTCTACTAGTTCCAGAATTGAGGGGATTGGTCAAAGAAATTGTCCCAACTGTAAAACTTCTAAGACTGCGGTGGTCATCATATTGATAGCCGGTCCTAAATCAATAAGTGTGTTGTCTATGGAAGTATTATTTACGATAACAGTCACTACTGGACTTACTAGGTTTGTATACTTTGCAATTTTAGATTGGTCAGTCATGCATTTAGACATTTCACCTATAACATGAATAGTGGGGGGGTCTTTTTATTTCCTTCCTAGTTTCTTATTGCAGAGTTCCTTTATTAATTTACTGTAAATTGGTATATCCTTAATAGATTTTAATAGAGGGATCTTGACACAGAAATTTTTTAATTCATTTAAAATATCGTACTCGGGATGGATTACAGGTTTTTCTATTACTAACAGTTTTGAAAATTTAGGGATTCTTCATTGTTGAGTTGGTTCTTGCTGAGTTAGGGGTATGCACTGGAATTTTTGGCACATCTTGCAAAATAGCATCATTCATGACTTCATCAAGATCTTCTTCATCATTCTCTTCATGAATGTTGACTGATGACTTGGGTCTGTCATCCACAACTCTTCCAAATTGTAATTGTATCTCATGTATGGGTACAGTCGAAATAACATAGGATGGAAGAGTTTGCAACTCAATGCTATTAAGAGATTGAGATGGATTTATTATTCGGGTTAGGTATCGATTGTGAAAGTAACAATGTAGGTTGTGGAGGGTTTGTATTCTGGAAATGATGAGGTTGTTGTGTAATAAGGGGAACTGGAGGCACAAAACCTGGTAAAAATTGTTGGGTATTGGCTGAGTGCTAAGGATAAGGATGATTAAGTGTTGAGACAAGTGGTGGCTGGGGGTAGGACTGTCCCTTCCACCCCTGTGGTCAATACTGATGCTGAGTAAAATGAGGAGGATGGGGAGGACACTAGGGTGGCCAATGCTGCCAATTCGTAGTGTTCCACTATTGAGGTGGTTTGTAGGGTTGGTAATAAGGTGGGGGCTATGGTGACAAATTATGGTATGGTGGCGGGTCCCTTGGTTTCCAAGGAGGCCTCCTAGATGTTTCACCAACATCCCCACTCTTGTATATGGCTTACAACCCAAGAAACGATGGGCAATTGTCTGTTGGATACTCCTCCATACAAATGTGACATACAGAGATATTGTTTAATGGGCATTCCAGCTGGGGATACTTAGTCTTGCATTTTGGACAGAAAGTGCTCATTGCTGCATGTTCTTCCTCTTGCCTTTTCTTGGCTTGTAAATCATCTATTTGAGAACCCATTGCTCCAAAGATATCAGTTTTGAAATTTTCCAATAGGTTTCCTAACTCTATCCTTGTGACTCCTCCTGAATTGGGAGTATTCCCTTTTATATTTCTATTATAAGGCTCTCGAATATTTCTCCCAAATTTCCCCTACTTCTAGAGTAATTTCCACACATCTCCCCAATTTGTGCGAAGGATTTGTGGGAGACATCGCCAGATGCCATGAGATTAAAGTTTTCTACCAGGTCTTCTGAGATCCCTTTAAGGAAGAGTGTTTGTACTGCATCTTCTCGAAGGTCATTATTGTTAGATGTATGTAATGTATAGATAAATCTTTCGAGGTAATCTTCCAACCTCTTGTCTTCGAGTTGTTGTATCTTAAAAATATCATTTCAAGAGTCTCTTGGTTTGCAATGCTCTTGGTATTTCCGCAAGAATGTAGTTTTCATATCTTCCCAAGTCCTGATACTATATTCTCCTAATCCCATGAACCATCTTAAATCAGAGTCTTTCAGCGTAGAAGGGAAGAGTTTTAATTTGTGAGAATCTTGTAGATAGTTATAACTTCTACAGAGGATGTCAAACTCGAACAAAAATGTGTCTGGGTCTTCATTACTTTTTCCATAGAAAGTAGGTAAGGAGGAAGGAGGGATGTTCTTCATATTTACATCTTGTGCACTGTCTAAAATAGGGAACCCGAAGGTAGTCTCAATTCAATTTTATCCTTCTCCTTCATCATTTATAACCTCGTCATGATCTTCATTCTCTCCCCGTCTCTCCATGTAAGTTGGATTCTTAAAGAGTGTGTACCTAGGAGGCTCCTTCCGAGGTGATAATGGGGCGTCCCAACGTTCTTTCTCAGGTGAAATATTCCTTCGATCAACTACGTTTTTGTTAGATTCTATAGGGATGGTAGCTACTACTATGGAGGTTTCTATCTATGAAATAATTGTATTTGTTGAGCTTCCAAAGAGAGCTTGTACCTGAGTAGGATCCCCTACCAGCAAGAAAGTTGTATCATTAGGTTTATGCACTAGTGGAGGGTTGAGGGTTGTTATCACTCAGAATGTACCCAGGTTGCAAAAGGTAAACCCCAAAGGTAACAACAAAAACCACTTCAGAAAGAAACTGGCTTTTCTTTCCAGAGAGGGATCTCTCAAATATAAATTTAGAGAGGCCATATATAAGAATCAATACTTTAACATTATGCAGATGGTTGAAACAATACACATAACCATTGGGCAATGGAGTCAAATAGATAAAGATAACACAAAGCTCTCATACATAGGATTTCAACAAAGACAAGATAACCATCTAGTTACAGTCTTTCATTGATTTCAAGTGGATAAGGAAGAAACATGAACAATCCATCAATATAGAGCATCATAAGATGAATTCCATATTAACTTTACCAGAAACATTTATGATGTCAAAACCCCAATTTTTCACAAAAATTTAAAATTTTGAGATAACAATAAATGCTAAAACCTGCGGTCTACTAACAGTTAACGGTTTGCAATAAAAGAAACAGTCAAGTAATTAGTTTCACTAAATCTTATTTATATTAACTCAACAATTCATTTTATTTTGTAACAAGAATAAAGTCTTCTTGCGTGCTGCTTTACTTCAGTTTACTGATGAGTCTTTTCATGTCAAGTAGGTGGAATCTAACTTTTGAATCTGGGGCTTACTTAGCAATCATGCTAACGCAGATGAATACTGGTTCTTATAGGTTTACAGGTACGATCAAATGAGTACATATTAGAAGTTCTTTAGAAATATCAGCAGTATTTATTTGCAATTAAAAAGCTTAGTAATTAAGCTGCTAAACTCTAAACAGCTTCGGTAAGGTAAAACCATTTGGATTCCTTCATTTTTCTTGTAATAAAGTTCAGAAGTAAGTAGCGACAAAAGAATATGTTTACGACTCTAAGAATTAGAATCTCAGATACAAGTACTTCTATTTTAATCTAAATAATTGCAATGATATAATGATTGTTTTGTCAGTATTTATACAATAATACATTTTCTTATCTGTGTAACGAATGTCCCACATTTTGCTTCTGTGAGATAACCTACAACTTGTTAACCTTTGGACAGTATAAGTTCGATTGCACAAATTGCAAACCATCATGCCTTCCTACATGAGATCATGGTTTGCCTATATTTTATTTTCAAGTCGAACCCTATGGTTCTAGTAATTTTTTGGATTCAATAGGATCATTCCTATTCTAGTTATCTTCTTTAGTTCCATAACTACTTTACTACCCATTTTATCTAGTGAATCTTTAGTAATATTCAAGTTAAGTCATAACCCAAAATCCATCAAAGTATTGTCGCTTTGAACTGTGTAACAGAATTTCCTATTACAATAAGTTTTTGTCCACTTCAAAGTGTTGTTACCATTTGAGTTATTAGTTTATATAAAATCTATTTATTTGATAGATATTCAGTCTATAATTAGTTTATGACTATGAATGTATTTAAATTAGAGTTTATAATCCTCTCAACTATTGCATTATGCAATTTATAAAAACTATAACTTGTGAAGTCTTTGTATAAGAGATTTACCATGTATAAACTATAGTCTTTTACAAAGGAAAACTATAGTTGATGGGTGATTAGCATGAGCTCTCCCATAAAACATTGATTTCTTATCTATAGTAAAGACCTAAAACATTGATCTCTATTTATAAATAAGACATGAATTATTTGATTTCTATCTTATAATAAAAACAATGTTTAGGGAAAAGATATGCAACCATTCATATCGTAATTGTGATATTATGATATAATAACATAATGCTAATGGTGAAATGAGTTTAATGCATAAACAAAATCGGGCTTTTACCAAGGTTTTAAAGTGTTATTATATGTTAGGTCAACGTAATCATACGTTGTTATACTATTACTAAACTAACATATGATAAGGTGCATATGATTATAGAATTGCATGGCAACATTATTGGGTTGATATCATAGTTTAACTTCGTTCCCAATGATTTAATAATTGGTTTTTGATTTATGCCGGCACTATGGTATACGACCCACTGCATGTTTGATTTTTTTATGTGACCACACGGTCGCCTCTTGACCAAGCGTGGGAGATATAAAATACTATTGTAAACCTAATCCTTATCATTCTTCCCCATAGTTTGCGCTGGCCCTTGACACTGCTCGGCTTGGCTTCCATGGCGGTCGTCGTTCCTCCTTGCTCCGGTTTCCTTGTGTCTTGATTTAGTGCTGCTTTTGTCACTGGTGTGTGGGAATAAAAGCCATTTTCAGTGGCTAGGTTCTCACTCTGCAACTTGTGGAGATTATTATTGCTTGTGGCTTGCTGTCTGTGTAGTTTTCCTTTTGCTGTCTTCGTGGCTCACTGTCTGCTCCAGTTTCTCTTTCCGTCCTCATGGCTTGCTGTTGCGTGAGGGTTACACTTGTGGGCTATTGAATTTAAAAAAATGCAAAGCCTATGGGTGACAATGCTTCAATGAGGCTGCTCGTCATTCTCCATTAATAGGTGAATAATAAACTTAGAGTTCTTTTACTTGCTATAAGTGTATTTACTGTTATCATGGTTAAATAGGTATTTAATTTTGCTGATAGTGGTATTTCTCACTCCTTGCAAGTGCTCGCTACTGTAGAATTTCATGGTGGAGGCAATAGACAGGCAACCAACGATTGTCGTGGCTCGTGTTGTGTTTCGGGTAAGCCCCGTGGTCCATGTGTTGGGTTTTCACCCTACTTGCATCAGAGTGGTCGATGTAATCACCCAGGGTTTGGGGAAACCCTCCCTTGACTCGCCATGAGTTATATAGTTTGATTTACAGGCTGTTTGTGGGTTTACCCAATTTCGAACCCTCGCTAGTCGATGGGTAGACTCGGTTTAACTGAGAAATGTATAGTTTGATGTTTGGCTTTACGGCCTGGTTAAATTAATGGTTTTTATAAAACCAGTTTGGTCTTCATGCTTGGTTTAGTTTATCATATGTTTAATGATATACTCTGTGTAATTTCAGGGTTTTACCCTTCTTGACTGTAAATGAAGTTTTATACTATGTTTGAATACTCTGTAAGGGTTTATAATTAAAGTTTTAAGACTGATACTTACGGCCATAACTTAATTCTTGCTTGTTTTTATTTGGAGTTATAAATTAGGGTTTAACCTGTAAAAACACTCGTTTGATATAAATGATTCTAATTATAATAATTACTCAGTCTTTTTATTTGTCCTTAAAGGACTGTGAGTAAATTATATTAGCCTGGTTATTTAATTGTTACATAATTAAATAAATTTGGTTTATTACTTCATTGTTTTGTTAAATTGTAATTGTAATAATTATAAGGATTTTTAACCCTGTACTTCACCTTCACAGGTACACTTTGTTTGTATAAAAGAAACAGTTTCTTGTTAATTACATTTTATATATGTTGATCAGTAATGTATTCCATTTCTGTGTATAATTTTAGTTAGTTCTTTTAATGATTAAGAAGAACTATTCTTATGGTTATTCTAGGTTACTAATGTATATAAGAATACAAAAAGATTATGTTCAGAAATATGAACTAGGCTTTATCCTATTTAACTTTTATAATGATGATTTATGTATTGCTCTTTTGTTAAATTCGATTACTGTCATAAGATTTCTTTAGTTTGTTTAAAAGAATTACTAATTCATAAACAATACTGTTTATGGTTAATAATAATTTTTATTTGTATTAATAATAATATTGTTTGTAAATACTGTATTCTCTTGAGTTTATTTTTACATATTTATATTATTAAATAAGACTGAGAACAGTCTATAATAGTTTAATTTATTTGATAAGATTATTTTGTATACTTGGTGAAAGAAATGAGAACTTTCATCCTGTCAATACTCCTTACATCTAATTTGTCTGTATGTGTTTAAGGACAGTTCTTTATTAATAATACTTTATGCATAGGTTACTTCTGTCTTTAGCTATTAATACTAAGAAAAGAATTCTGTGAGAGTTATCCAATTCTTATTTAGAGTTCAGATAGTTGCAGGTAAATAAGTTAATACTATTGGAAAGAAATAAACTAACATAATTATATTTACATCTTTACTTAACATAAATAATAAGCATTCAACTAACAATTCTATTTCTTCTAATCGAGGTGGGGGCGGAGGGAGCTCCAAGAAAGCCCAATTCAACGGCTCTATTCGCTCCAAGAAACCTGGTGTGTTGGGGGTTTGATCTTGGAGTTCGATGGTGAGATTGAGCGGACCGCATACGCCCAGCTATGTAGTCGCCTCTCTTGAATTCGGCGAGAGATTGCAGTCTGTGAAATGTATTTCGAAGTTTTCTCAGACTCTAATCGCAGGTCTGATCAGAGTCTTGGAGGCGCAGTTTACCGGAATAGTTGGGAGGCAGACGGGACGGGACCTTGCTATGTGGAGGATCAAATAGCTGAGAGTCAGATCTTTCACTGCTGTCTTGTTTGATTTCATCCCCAAATTTGATCTCCATTTTCTTGATCCAACACGAAGACTGCTCCTCTTTAGATTTCGGTGCTGGGCATGCTCGTCAGCGCGGTTTTGGTGGGGGCAGGCTCTGTTTCTGTGACTTATCAAGATCCAGCTGCGGCTAGAGTGAAACAAGATTTTGATGAGCTCCAAGATCCGGGGGGTTTGTTTTGGGAATCATCGCTCTCTCCGATTAGCTCTTCAAGATTTTCACAGAGATATTTATCGATGAAGAGCTGTGGTGGAAGAATATTAATCGCTCTCTGGTTTCACTTGGGATGAAACTAGCGTGGAATTGAATGGACCGGCTCGAGGATGGAGGCGGTGTCTGAGATTCGCGGTGGCTCGGCTCGGGTGCCGTGCTTTGAGTTGGAGAGATTTCTGGTTGAATCTTGGTTTTCATTGGAATATTATAATGATATGGAAGGCTCCAAGAACTGGGTCGAGAGTTTCGGCCATCGATCTTGATCTATCAATATTGAATGGCTCCACCATGACAGACCTTCATAGCGGAATCATGGAGGAGGAAGTGAATCGGTGCTCGCGTGCGGTTGAGAAGGTGTCTTACCGTCCATTAGCCAAGGTTGGAGACTGTTTTGGGCTCACTCCAGAGTTGAGAGGCTGTAGGAGGTCATATCCTTCCTTTTGTTGATGAGGACACAGGTCATTTTTTGCCGTTGATTGAGAGGTCGTTTCCTTCCTTTTGTTGTGGTTTCTTGCTACTGATTGAGCGGCATACTGCTAGACGAATGACTCCTTCATGATCTGTTTGATTTTACTGAGAAAGATTGCCTGCCTTATATGGCAGTGATGGTGTCTATTTTGATATACTCTTGCGTGGCGACCCATTTTGCTCCTTCGGGAACTTTGCGGCGGTGATGGCATTTCAGAGGCGGTGGCCTTTGCTTTTGGCAGTATGTCTGATCTCAGATTCTTGTGATCTGATTTTTGATTTGGGTTGTGATATCCATATTTTGGGACAGTTTTGTAATTTTTTGGTTACGTTTATATGAGACAGCTAATATGTGACAATGTAGGGATCCTAGTGATCCTCTTACATGTGTAGATATGTAATTTTGTTCTACTTTGAAATAAAATTATGAATTTTTTCCGGGGAAAAAAAAAACAATTCTATTTCTTCTATTTCAGTATAGATGTATAGTTTACAGAAGTAGGTACTATGTAGAAGAATGAATTACATACTTGAACATACTACTATTAGTAAATAATATGATTCTATTTCTTTTCTGATATTCTAATTACATAGTCTAGATATAACAACAACTCTACGAAATAGATTAATATTCTTTCTGGAAAAAAAACAACTATCTACTGAAAGAAAAAAATTCAATACTCTAAAAAACATAAGTACTCTATTCATTTCATATTCCTATTATACTTTATTCCTTTAAACACACTACATGTGCTAGAGTATGATCTGGATTACTCCAGATGGGGAAAAACACAGGTAGGATTTATTTTTCATCTAAGAATAGATTCAGCATTAAAACAACTAAGAGATTTCAAACTTAACAGTTTACAACATAACATATAATCATTCATTATTTGCTCACACATAGATATAAACTTTAACACATAAATTAAAAGATAGTGGAACATGTTTTTAAAGCTGGATGACAACAGCGTTGGGAAGCCGTTCCTCCCTACCAACTCCTGGAGAGCACTCAAACAATGACTTATCAGGACCCCCGAGCCTGTTCTGGTCTCCTTGGATGGAACTAGGTGGAGCAATCAACAAAGTACTAGTCCAAAGACTCAATACCAACTCGGCACACTGCAGCAAGATCTTTCAACTGGAAAGATGTACTAGATCACTTTCCTGCAGTTTACCCCTCAAACACCTTCCTCAAAAATTCCCTTCCCAATGAATTCCTTGAAGTGCATTCACCTGAATGATTCTTCTCCTGGAATGAGCAGCCTCAGCTCTCTTCAATGGGCATTTTTATTAAGATTGCCTAGGTCTTTTTGGGTTAGTTGTCATTAATTGAGCCACCTGCTCTGATCCCACTTTCTTGGAGAATCATGACCCCAAATGTAGGGAGGCTTCCACCTGCAACATAGGAAGTGTTTGAGGATGCTGCCACTTATCTATTTGCTCTCCACCTAGTTTCCTCCACCAACTTGACCAGTAACACTCTTTTTAACAGCTCTCCCAAGCTGTTGTCTCCACTTTTATTTATTAAAAATTAAAATATTAAGAATTACATTCCGCATCCTTGACTCTGCTGAGTCATCAGTTACAACTTTAACATAAAATTTAACATAATGTCTTGGAATAAAATCAAAATAAGATAATATTATTTGGCAAAATTGGGGCATGTGACATACACACCCCCTTAGAATATAACATCATCCTCGATGTTATTTATTCTTCATCCTCTGAAGTTCCCTGGAACAGAATTGGATATGCATCTCGCATTTTACTTTCCAATTCCCAGGTGGCTTCCTCTGGACTAAGGTGCTTCCATTGCACCTTCACCTGTCCAATGGTGCGGTTCCGAAGTGTAATTTCCCTCCTCCCGAGGATACAGTCTAGTTCCACCAGAAATTCTCCTTCTGGTTCCACCTGTACAACATTCCAATTAACAACATGAGTAGCATCATGAACATATTTCTTTTAAATAGAAATGTGGAAAACATTATGTACTCTTAAGTTAGGTGGTAATGCTAATTGATAAGCTACTTGTCCAATCCTAGACAAAATTTCAAATGGGCCACAGTAACGAGGTGTCAATTTTGCACAACTCCCCAATCTTAGAAAGTTATTTTTGGGCCTTACCTTGATTAACACATGTTCACCTACCTGAAACTCCTTTGGACTTCTTTTTAAGTCTGTTTGACTTTTTTTCCGATCTTGTGCCACTTTCAAATTTCCCTGCACTTGTTTCACAATTTCTTCCATTTCTTTCAACAGTTCTAGACCTAATACCAATCTATCTACTGGATTACTCCAAGAGATAGGAGTATTACATTTCCGTCCATATAAAATTTCAAACGGATTAAATCCGACTGATGTCTCATAATTATTATTATAAGAAAATTCTACCAGATGTAAATAGTCCTCCCATTTACCTGGCTGATCTTTCACATACATTCTCAATAAATATTCCAGTACCTGTTTTACCCTTTCAGTTTGTCCATCTATTTGAGGATGGAAAGAAGTACTGAAATTTAATGTAGTGTTTAACCCTTTAAACAAGGACTTCCAAAATTTTCGTGTAAACTTAGGATCTCTATCTGAGATTATGACTTTTGGTACTCCATGTAATCGAAAAATCTATTGTAGAAAAATATCAGCTATGTTTGCAGCTTTGTAAGTAGTTTTAACAGGTATAAAATGAGTTGCTTTGCTTAACTTATCAACTACTACCATGATAGAATCATTCTGATTTTGATTTCTAGGTAGTCCAGTAATAAAATCTAGACTAATCACCTCCCATTTCCAGCTAGGGATGGGTAAAGGCTGTAGCAAACTAGCTGGGTGTTGGTGTTCAGTTTTTACCTATTGACATTCTAAACACCTTGCAATATATTCAGCTACCTCAGTTTTCATATTTGGCCAGAAATACTCTTTTCTTAACATGGTTATAGTCTTTTGGTAACCTAGATGACCTGAATATGGTGTTTTATGAATTTCATCCAGAATTAACAGCTTGACTTTAGGTACGTTAGGTACATACAATTTATCCTTATACAGTAAAAATTCTTTTTCATTTAAACTGTAACCTTTTATTAAGTTTTCTGTTGGATTTTCTTTAACTTTAGCTTGCAAATTCTAGTAAATTTCATCTTGTTTTATTCCTTCTTTAAGCTGTTCATCTAAGCTTGAAACATAAGCGCTGATTGCTGTTGCAAAATTCAGCCTTGGGTTCCTACTTAATGCATCAACAACTTTATCTTCTTTACCTTTTATATGCTGAATTTTGAAATCATACTCGCTTAAGAAAGCTAACCACCTAGCTTGTCTGGCATTTAAATTAGGCTGATCTAAAAGATACTTCCATCCTTTATTATCAGTCATTAAATTTTTTTTTTTCTGCCAATTAGGTGATGTCACCACATCTTTAAAGCGTGTATTACAGCTGCTAATTCCAGATCATATGTTGCATAATTCTTTTCTTGAAATTTTAGCTTTCTAGAATAATAGGCAATAACATGCCCTTCTTGAGCCAGAACACCACGCAAGCCATCATTACAGGCATCAGTGCACACTAAAAATTCTTTATTAGGATCTGCTATTCTTAAAATAGGTGCACTGGTTAATAAAGTTTTTAACTTTTTAAAGCTTTCTTCACATTTCTGATCCAGTCGAACTTCTTTCCTTTCTTCTGCAAGGAAGTTATCAGATTTGCTATCCTTGAAAAGCCTTCAATGAACCTCCGGTAGTAACCGGTAATTCCCATGAAAGATCTAACATCCATCACATCCTTAGGAACCGACCAATCTTCAATTTCCTGTATCTTTTTAGGATCTATGGAAATTCCTTCGTTGGTCACTACGTGACCTAAATACTGAATCTTATCCTTGAAGAAATCACACTTACTAAACTTTGTGAAGAGTTGATGTTCTCGCAACTCTTGCAAAACAATTTTTAGATGTTCTTTATGTTCTTTTTCAGTTTTTGAATAGATTAGAATGTCATTGATAAACATGACCGCAAACTTATCTAAATACTTATGCATTATGTTGTTCATTAAACACATAAAGACAGCTGGGGCATTAGTAAGCCCAAATGGCATTACGACAAATTCGTAATGACCATATCTTGTTTTGAAAGTTGTCTTAAAGATGTCTTCATATTTAATCCTCACTTGATGATATCCAGACCTTAAATCTATTTTCAAAAACACCGTGGCTCCACGCAGTTGATCAAACAGATCATCTATGCGGGGCAACATATATCAATTTTTGATGGTCATCTTGTTTAACTGAGGGTAATCTATGCAAAGTTGCATAGTTCTGTCCTTCTTCTTGACGAAGATGACAGGTGCCCCCCAGGGAGACTCACTTGGTCGAATATACTTTTTATCAATTAACTCTTTTAATTGCGATTTTAGTTCATTAAGTTCCAATATGTTCATTCGATAAGGGGCCTTTGAGCTAGGTACTGCACCCGGTACCAGCTCAATGGTGAAATCTAATTCCCTTTTCGAAGGTAATCCCAAAATTTATTCTGAGAATACATCAACATATTCTTTTAAGATTGGGATGTCTTCCACTTTTAACTTATCTATTTTAATTTTACTTTCCTCATCAGTAATTGTTACTGCATAAGCTTTACATCCCTTTCTAACAGCTCTTTTAAGTTGTAAAGCAGAAATCTGTCTTACAATAGTTTTTCTAGGAATTCCTTTAACACTTACTAGTTTTTCATCACTGTTTGAGGATGCTACCACTTGTCTATTTGCTCTCCACCTAGTTTCCTCCACCAACTTGACCGGTAACACTCTTTTTAACAGCTCTCCCAAGCTGTTGTCTCCACTTTTATTTATTAAAAATTAAAATATTCAAAATTACATTCCACATCCTTGACTCTGTTGAGTCATCAGTTACAACTTTAACATAAAATTTAACATAATGTCTTGGAATAAAATCAAAATAAGATAATATTATTTGGAAAAATTGGGGCATGTGACATATGAAATATCCGAAACAATAGTCAGAGCACAACAAGCATGAATTCTGAACTATTCAACACTATGCTTCAGTTATGGGGAAAACAAAATGAAATGTAAGCATTGAGAAAACAATCACATAGGAAGGAAAGGCAGAAACTGTAACGTAAATGACATAGGAACCTCTGATGTCAACCAACATTCAGTTTTGTTATTTCAAAAATTATATCTCCTAAAAAAAACATCGATCCAACATATGGGTCGAACCCCCAATACCTCAAGTAAATGTAAATATATACATAAATAATTTCTTCCCAAGAAGATTAATAACTGAATAATCTGTTAATCAAAGTCTTTGTAACTATATCCCTAACAACTAGGAATAAAATACATGCTTTGATTCTGATAACAGATCGTTTAATTATAATCAACTTGGTGACAACAAGGCCCGAATAAGCAGCTCCACAGTGCACAACACCTGTTTTTAAGGATGAAGAATATATGTGGTTCTCCCGAATCTTTCCACGGTCCTCCATTGTTCTGCACCTAGTGTGTCATACTTTGTCATTTCTCTGATAGATACTTCCAGATCCACATAGGCCTCATAAGATACAGTGCACATTCCTCCTCTAACGATCATGAACTTTTGCAATATTTCGAAGACTTCTGTCAATTTGTCCATGATGATATTCCGAGTCAGTCCTTTTACCAAGGCATCAAACTTGGAATGGTCCATGCGGTTTTGTACTAACAGACTATGATATTGTTCCTGAGAAAATAGTCTTCCTTCTTCATCCCAAAAAGAAGGGAGGCCGTCTTCAAATAATTCCCTAAAAGCACGCTTGAAATCATTTACCTGTGAAGACATCTCATTCGCCTTATCTTGTACCACTTTCATAAGCTGATGTTTGTTAATGAATTTTTTTGACCATAGTATAATAGCCACTCTATCTATAATCCCTATCTCTTGCAATTTTTGATATGTTAGGGAATTCAAGAAATTCAAAGCATTTTGAGCTGTGTTTAAGGGCTTCTTCTCCATGGCTTCATTTGCCAGTTTTAATCTTTGATTGGCTAAATTAACCAATGCACCCTGGTCATCAATGAAATTTAAATAATGTGTAAACTTAGTAACCTCTACAGATAATGTATCCTAGATTATATGCTTAGCTCCTTGTAGAGGGGCCTTTCCTGTATTCCTTTCTTTCAATTCATTAAACTATTTTTGCATCTATCTTTTGTCATGTAACATTTTATTCTTACTTTCAACCATTTTAGCCAGTTCGGATTTGATTTTCTCATTTTCTTCCTTCAATTCCTTGATTTCCACATCCTTCAGGCTCACATGTGACATTGGCACTAACAAATCATCAGCAGAAAATTCACTTAAAGGCTTTTCAATATTTACAAGAGACAAATCTGTATCAGCAGGAGTTTGGCTCATCAATTCTTCCATAATTTCTTTCTTGTCATTCTTATCTTTTTTCAACTGTGAAATTTGTGTCATCAATTCAGTTTTCTCCATTTCCCATTTGCTCCTTTCCTCTCGCAGTTTCAATGTTTTGCCTTTATACTCCATCATTTCTTGATAAACTTTTTCTTTCTTTTCTTGCAATGGCAATAGCTCTGGGGACTGAGCATGTTCAGAATTTGGTATTTTCAACCTCTTTTTCAATACTTGGATGGTATTATCTTTCTCCTCCAAAATTTTTCTAGTGGCTTTGCATTTCCTGGTTCGCTTCCCGAACTTACAACATCTTCCTGCAGCTTCTTAATCTGGATTGATTTGCTTTTTTCTCTACCTTTTCGTGTTTCAATTGGATCTCCAATTTATCCACAAGGGCTTGCAATTTGTTAATCTTCATAATGGCCTGTAATAAATCTGAATAGATAATATCTCATGTCTGCTTGTGAAGCCGTATCTTGTCAGGTACACTGATTTTATCTAGCCTTTCCTCCATCTCAGATACTTTTTTCTCGCTTACCATAGCTAATTTTAAGGTGTTCCTCTCTACATCCCGAGTAGAACTCAATGATGATTTTTGGTTGCCTAGACTTCTTACTCGAGGAAGTAGATTTTTAGTCTCTTCTAAGGACTGCATCTGCTTTTCAACATAACTTGTCATGAACTCTGCTTTGGATTTAAAAACTAAATAGGTCTCTGTACTATTTTCACTTCCAAAAGAAAACTGGTTCATTTGCACTGACTTCTTAGGGATCAAAACTATTTTCTTCAACTCCTCTGAAACTATTTCACTTGAAACTTGATCATCATGAGAAAATGTTTTAGTCTTTTTACATGAACTGTTTTCATCTACATCCATATTTTCAATCTTAGAAAGACTTCTTTTAATCAAAACAATGGAATTTTCTGGCGCTTGAGCTGTTGTAATCAATCCACTGCTCTTACCTTTATTACTTCTTGGACTTTCTATAAAACAAGACAAATTAGCTATTTTCTCTAGTCCTTCAACAACTTGATGATCGAATGGTTTGTTCTTATTTGCTTGTTTCCTTTGAGAAATTATATGATATGGATCATAATTGACCTTTTGTTCTTTCTGGAAATCCATATTCTCTAATAAATTTTCCACAATCATCAAGGCACTTTTGTTTTTAAAGATTAATGGACCAACTTTAAGGGGAATTTGATATTAGAGGACTTCTTGAATGCCTTGAAATGTTCCTCCTCTGCATATAGTCTTTGTCTCATGAATTCAAGTGCAAATATTCTAGGGGTAAGAAAAACAGGTAGCCTGTATGGCTCCCCGGTGAAACCATACACTCTTAAAACTGTAAAGTCTTTATATAAAAACCAATGCCCAATTCTGTCTTCCGGGGATGATTGCATCATAAGCTTCATTTCTTCTAGTACTCTGGGTAATACTTCGTCAAAAAACAACTTGTACATCTTGGACATAATGGAATTCACGAACTCGAACATATTGATTTGCTTCGGAAGATCCAAAGAGAAAATAGTAGACAAGAATTGTAACTCTGTTACATTTGAGCATAGCAACATGTTCAACAAGTATGATTGGTATTTGAAAAATCTGACTTTTGGGAACTCACCTAACTGGATATGAACGATTTCTGCTAAATACTCATCCAAACTGAAGTAATGGACTGAATGGGACTCGGACTCAAGACTGATTGAACTCATTTTCAATAAAAAAACCCAAGACAACTTCGTTGACACGAATGTCATCATCTAGACCTAAAATTTGGCAGACCAAAGACACAACCAATTGCACTTCTTTTTTGACAATGTGAAAACTATACGGCAGGAAAAGACCCTCTAACAAATGACCTTCATTAAGAATACTAGACATAAACTCACATCTAATATCAGTTTTACAACCTTTGTATACTTCGACTAATACAGACTCATTCACAGACTCACCACTATCAGGGAAACTATCAGGTAAATTAAGAATTCCACAAATGGTCTTTGCATCAATCTTACATAATATCTTGGATGTGGAATGACTCATGATGACTCTCTCAGAAGGTGAATATTTTCTTGCACACCATTCAACAAATTCAGGAAATGGTATAGTCTGTTCAATGGCGAAGTAATATGAAAAAGACTTGCAGACACTCAAAACGTCATTTCCCTGTAAATTATACTGCCATAATATTTCTTTAGAAACGGATACATTTTCGATTGACAAAACTGGGTCATACACATTTCTGTCTCTATCAACAACGAAGTCCTCTCTTTCATCCAGAACTTGGTTAAGAACTCCTAATCCCTACTCTTTCTCCATAACTGACAATGGCGATAATTCTCTAAATAGAGCTTAAGTATTCGAAGCTTACATGTGACTGTAATTGTATATACATAACGTTGACTGCGGAAGGATGGTGGGCTGTCTCCTTCGCTCGTCCACAGCAAGCAAAATAAAAATGATTTTTAAAAACAAGTCAACTTCACCTTTATATAATAGTCTACTCCGGAGGCTCCACTAAGCGGTTTTTCTTTAACCACTTTCCTCCACGGAATGCACTCTGAACCGCCACGTGTATCTTGGTTTTTATTCTGCTACCGCCTTTCTGTTTCAATCATTGTGCAACTTTATCCTCCGGAGCCGCTAACAATCGTCGATGAATCTCCACTTTTTGTTTAAGCCGTCAGATTAAAATTGGACGTACACATTCCGCTAGCCCCTTTTCTATTTTTTAAGCATGTACCTTTACTTCGCGGAGTCTCTATCAACCATAGATTTCATCCGCTCTGTTCCATCACCGTTGATCATCGTGTTTCATTAATCACATCTGCTTCTCTTTATCTCCCTCGCATCTCCGTAGAGCAGATCTGTTCCAAACCATAGATCTTCACCTCTTTTATTCTACACCATCAGATCACAAGCCAATTTAACCTTTATGCGCCATAGCCTCAAATTATTAATTCTAGCCATGTTCCATGTAACCTTTTATTTTTTCCTCCATCATATTTTTTACAACTATTCAAAATAGAGGTGCTAACAACTGGCTCCATCTGGGGATGATATCCTCCCTGCGAGGTATCAAAGAACTCATAGACCAGGTGCCTGTCTTTAATCTTTCTATGAAAACTTCCAAATTTTTTACTTTTTAGATGATATATTTTACTAGAGAAAAATGGCTTACCTCCTAAATCTTAGGGCCTTCACTTCGGGCTTCGAAAATATTCAGCTCACCATCTGTACCGCTTTCAAGAAAATAAATATTTACAAAATATGATACAAATTTTACCTTCCTTCCTAGGACAGGTAATGCTTTAAAAATCTTCCATTGACAGGGTTACTATCCAAAGAAACCCCATTTGGATATTCCAAAAGAAATACATTTTCCCCTCTGTGTCTAGCAATAACATAAGGACCTACCCACATGTGATCAAATTTTCCATGTTTATCTTCTTTAGGAGAATCCCATTTTAACACCATGTCATCAATCTGGAATTGTTCTTCCTTCACCCTTCTGTTGAAAGTATTTTTCATTTTTTCTTGATGTGTCTGCACTTTGTCATAGGCCTTATTCCTTTGCTCTTCTAGCTCAATAATCTGATTTATCCGCCTTTGCATGTGGTTTGGTTCCTCTTGCTGCTCCTGAAAATACCTCATAACTGGAACACCCAATTATGCTGGAAAGACAACTTCAGTTCCATATACAAACTGGAAAGGAGACATCCCAATCGCTCTCTTGGTACTAATCCTATCAGCCCATAAAGCATATTTGAGTTTGGTATGCCAATATCTTTTATTATCTTCTAACAGATTTTTGATGATCCTTACCAAGCTTTTATTTGAAGACTTAGCCAACCCATTTCCTTGTGGATAATAGGCAATTGAGTGATTTAGGCTGATATGATATTTATGACAAAAATTAATCATTTTCTTGGATTTAAAGGCTGCTGCTTTATCTGTTACTATTCTTTTGGGACACCCAAATCTAGCCAATATGTTTTCCTCAAGAAAATCCATGATTACGGTCTCAGTCGCTCTCCTAGTAGGAATTGCTTCGATCCATTTTGTGAAATAATCTGTAGCTGTTAAGATCCATTTATGCTGTCCTGAAGAATTGGGATTTATTTCTCCAATGAAATCCAAACCCCACTGTTGAAAAGGAGCTTCTACTGTTATTGGATTTAAAGGAAGAGGAAGTACCTTTCTTTTACCGTAAAAAATCTGACACCAATGACACATGTTGGTTTCTTTATACACATCTGAAAATAATGTTGGCCAATAGTAACCTGCTCTTAGAATTTTATTTGTCGTCACCTTCCAAGAATGATGCCCTCCACAATCTCCTTTATGGAATTCTTTAACTATATCCTGAGCTTCATTTTCCAAAAGACAATTGAGTAACACCCTCCAGGATCCTTCTAATAAAGATATTGATTTATAATACAGAACTTGGCAGCTTTCAACTTTACTGATCTTTCTCTTGACTTACTCAATCTTGCTGGTGCTTGTAAATTTCGAAGGACATGAACAATGTCAGAGTACCACGGAGATGCAAAAAAGTCAATCATTACTTCCACCTCTATATCCAACCAATTATACTGACTGGATAAGAATTGAGCTGTAAAGACTCACAATTTGAATTTGTCATCATTTTCGCCAATCCTTGTCCCTTAACCAGCTTGGTAAGATTTATCTCTATGTCATATTCTAGTAATGTCGCTATCCATTTTTTCCTTCTGCCTTTTGGATCAGGTTGTGTCAAAATCCCTTTTACTGCAGTAGTTGGAACATGAGAAATTGCATGTGAGTGGAGAACATACACTCTGAAATATTTCAAAGATTTGACCAAAGCATATGCTTGTTTCTCCATGATATCATATTTCAATTCTCCATCCCTCAACATCTTACTAAAAAATGCTATGGGTTGATCCATTTTTTCATCATTCTTTTGCAACAAAACTGCCGCAATAGTAT
Source organism: Pseudotsuga menziesii (assembly GCA_001517045.1). Taxonomy (NCBI): domain Eukaryota; kingdom Viridiplantae; phylum Streptophyta; class Pinopsida; order Pinales; family Pinaceae; genus Pseudotsuga; species Pseudotsuga menziesii. Next base: position 102,160 of record LPNX010009101.1, on the reverse strand, counting down.
GTTTTGAAGCATAAGAAAATACTAGGAAATCTTTGGTGAAATATGGACTTACCAACACTGGGGCTTCTGAAATAGCTTGTTTTATTTCCCTAAAAGACCTCCTGGCTTCCGCTGTCCATTTTATCTCATGACCTTTTCTCAACATATTTGTAATGTTCATTAAGATTTCAGCAAAACTGGGAACAAACCTTCTTAAAAAATTCACCTGTCCCAAGAATGATTGTATTTCCTTTTTCCTCCTTAGTTCTCCTACTTTTAAGATTACATCAACTCTATCAGGATCGATTTTTATTCCACCTTTAGATAATATATGACCCAACAATTTTCCTTCTTCCAGCACAAAATTTGATTTCTTTGGGTTTAATGATATACCAAACTTCCTGCACTTCATGAATTTTTTTTCTAAATGATGAATATGTTCTCTATCAGATCTTGAATAAACTGTGACATCGTCCATATAAATTACCACAAAATTTCCAATTTCTCCTGCAAAAGCAATGTCCATGGCCCGCTAGAAAGTAGCCCCTGCATTCATTAAACCAAAAGGCATCTTTGGGTACATAAAGGTGCCCCAAGGTGTAGTAAAGGTAGTTTTCTCTTGATCTTTAGGTAGTACTTTAATCTGATTGTAACCAGAAAAACCATCCATCATCGAAATTCTTTCTGCTCCGACTACCTTCTGCAATATATGGTCCATCTTTGGCAATGGATAATTGTCCTTCATAGAAACCTTGTTTTAAATTTCGGAAATATATACACAGCCTTATTTCTCCATTCTTTTTCCTAACAAGAACTAAATTTGCAACCCATCTTGAAAATCTTAGAGTCACGATGATCTTGGCATCAAATAATTTTTTAATTTCCTTCTCAATAATTGGTAGCAGTTTCGGATTTATTCTTCTAATATTTTGCCTGAAAGGTTTTTCTTCGAGTTTTATGGGAATAGTATGATGTATTATTAATGTATCATATTCTTTAAGATCTTCATAGCTCCAAAAAAATACATCTGTATATCTCTTCATTAATTTTACATACTCTTCTTTTTCTTTTACAGGCAAAATTTTGGACAATTTTACAATCTTTGGATTTTCTTCGGTACCAATATTCCTGTCTTCAATAGCATTTTCAGCAGGCTTCACTTTAGGATTCTTAGCAACATCATTATGATCAAAATTTTTTTCTAAAGGAATCAAACCTCTTGGTATAAAATTATTTTTCAATTGAATAATATCTTTCCCCCCTAAGGGTCCCTTCAATTTTTCAGCACCATTCTTTTCTCCTTTAGGTTCTTCATCATCCTGGAAATTTTCACAATTGTCGTTTTCAGCATCGATATGAGTATTTACAAATTCTCCTGACACTTATAAAAACCTTTTTATCTGCATGTCATCTTCAAACACCTGCCAATACTTAGAATTATCAGGAATAGATGGTCTGTTCACAATGTCCACTTGGTATTTCTTCTGACCAGCACTTGGGGTTTTGAATTTTCTAGTAGCTGCTGCCAAAGAATCAGCTATTGTATTCTCATATCTGGGAATCACCTTAATTGTATGCTCTGTAAAAAATTTACCAATCATATCCCATACTTCATTCCTATAGGTCCTCATTCGGGGATTCTTGGTTTGATAACTATCATTCACTTGATTTTTTACCAGCTCTAAATCCCCCAAACTCTTATCCTCTGTTCTCGAAAATATTTCAATGCATGCAAACCAAGTAATAAAGCTTCATATTTAGCTACATTATTTGTACATTCAAATGTTAATTTATATGATAAAGCTTTAAAATCCCTGATAGGAGAAATTATGTACACACCAACTCCAGTGCCCACTTTTGCCACAGATCCATCAAAATACATAGTCCACAAACCTTCTCTTTTTTGTTTTGCTTCCAAAGAATTTTGTTCTATCACTCCTTCCTTTTTATTTTCTTCAGGCTTCATCTGCAATGTAGTTTCCAATTCACATTGGACAGTATCATTAAAGAAAATAGAAGAACCCAAATCAGTACCAACAGCATATATATGGTGAATTTTAGGTTTATCTTGACTGCTCACTACATAAGGAGTTCTTTTCTCACTATACAGCCTCTTACTCCCATCTTGAACAGGAATAGTAGCATATGACATATCCATTTGTAAACTACCTTTCAACTTTGAAGTCCAAGATCTTGATAACAACACTCAAAACTTTGGTGGAATGTCTGCCACTACTACATCCATTACTATTGTTTTAGATGGCAATTTATTTAAAGTTACTACCATATCCTTGATTAAACCAAGACATTTCACCCTCCTGAAATCAAAGGAATACAAATATTTATAGGGTCTTGTCACTTCCAGTCCCAAACTTTCAACTACTCCCTTTGGCATTAAGTTATGTGATGCACCTGAATCTAACATTGCATTATGAACCACCATATCATGCACATTCAAACTCAAATAAGAAGGAGGAACTTCTTCATTATCTATACTTTCAACTTTCGACCCAAATGAAATAGTGGGATTGTCATCTGTTAATTCCAAAATGTCAGACTGAAATTCTCCTTAAGCTCTAACCATGTTTGTTATGGTATCTCTATACTCATTATTTCTCAACAACTCATTAAAAGGAACAGAGATTTTCAGCTTGGAGAGTTCATTCTGTAAATTAAAATTAGAATTAACTTTTTCTACCTCTATTGGTGCTACTTGTTTCATTCCTTTGGTTTTATGTATTTCATTCTCAACTTCTTTATTTACAACAGACTCTTTTTGTATTTCTTTTCCTTTTTCTGTATTTAATGAACTAGTGGAAGGATGATTTGGATTTAGCCTCCCTTTATTTATAACAACTTCCCTGTTTCTCAATCTAATCTTCCTCTGTACATCATCCATAGCATGCATATAACCCCTCTAATACTGTTCTGACTCCCTTTCAAATTCTTCATTTCCATCCTCCTGTGCAAACATGCTATGTTCTTCTTCAGTAAGATATATCTCTGAATCTAATTCCCCAAAAAGATGGATTTCATTTTCGGCAGGATCTTCTTCATCAACAACATAATTCTCAAGGAACGGTGGTCGAATTTGCTACTCTTTTTGATTTCTTGGGCTTCTCATGTCTCTCTGCTTATTTTGTGGAGGTATAGGAGGATTTGGTCTTCTAAAATTTGGATTCCTGATTTGAGGATCAGCTTGTTCCCTATTGAACGACCTATTGTCCATAGTCAATCTATCCATCAACTTCTCCATTGTCTTCAACATCATTTCAAATTTAATATCAGTGGCAGAAGAAGAAGTAGAAGGCATATTTTCTTCTTTTTTCCTCCTATCAATGTCTCTGTGTTTTCCACTCGCCATCATATTTACCTCCACTTCTAAAGCATCTCTAAACATGGTGGAAAGAGGCTGGTTTTCTTTCTCTTAATGAAAATGCAAAGTCATTATCAAAAGCTCCAACATAATGAAGTTTAGTAGCAACTGTAGAAGGTTTTATATCTTCTGGAATATAATTATAAACCCTCATAAACCTACTTGAAAATTCATGAACAGATTCAAAACCCCCCTTCTTGAGACTATTATAGTGGGGCAAAAGCTGCAAAGGACTCTGTTTGTCATCCCATCTTTCTAAAAATGCATTCTGGAAAGCTTGGAAAGTCAATATAGATCCAGCCGACAAATCTTTAAACCATTTCTTTTCCTCACCTGATAAACTTTGAGCAAACAACCACATTTTAACATCTGCATAATCAACTTCCTCCAAGTCAATAAAATCTTCAAATTTAGCCACATGTTGTTTTGCAGTTATGTCTCCTTCTCTATCGAACAAGGAAATTCTTTGGGAATTATTTTGGTGAAGGTCATGCAATACAGAAAGCAATCGCAAAGGAGCAAATCTAGCTACCATTGGTCTAGGTAGATTCAGAGCTATTGAGGAATTTTGAGTGTTTTGAAGGACAAGTGTTTCTTCAACTTTTGCAGATTGTTGCAAATCTCTCCAAAGGGAATCAAGTAAATAAGACTCTAATCTATGGGGATTGAATTCATTGTTTTTAAGATCAGATTTAGACTTAGACTTCAACAAACCCTTTCCAAGATTAACTTTCCATTCTTGATCAAATATTTTATGAGAATCTCGAGAAGATGATGCACCAAACATAGAAATATCTATTTTTTCTTTATCTTTTTTCTTAAACAACTTTTTTGGATCTTCCAAACTCTTTAAAATTATAGTATCAGAATTACCTCGTGTATGTCTTTTCGAAGACAGAATGACTTCTGGAATTTTGAAAAACTTTTAAAATGGAATCGCCAAGGCAAATATACAACCTTCTTTACTGATAAAAAATTTATGTTTGCCCACAAAAATCTTTCCTTGATCTTTAAACTCTGTCGTTCTTCCCAGGGCAGATTTGCAATTTCATTCCCTGGCAACGGCGGCAATTTGTTATCACTCAGAATGTACCCAGGTTGCAAAAGGTAAATCCCAAAGGTAACAGCAAAAACCACTTCAGAAAGAAACTGGCTTTTCTTTCCAGAGAGGAATATCTCAAATATAAATTTAGCCAGGCCATATATAAGAATCAATACTTTAACATTATGCAGATGGTTGAAACAATACACATAACCATTGGGCAATGGAGTCAAATAGATAAAGATAACACAAATCTCTCATACATAGGATTTCAACAAAGGCAAGATAACCATCTAGTTACATTCATTCATTGATTTCAGGTGGACAAGGAAGAAACATGAACAATCCATCAATATAGAGCATCATAAGATGAATTCCATATTAACTTTAGCAAAAACATTTATGAAATATATGAAACAATAGTCAAAGCACAACAAGCATGAATTCTGAACTATTCAACACTATGCTTTAGATATGAGGAAAACAAAATGAAATGTAACCACTGAGAAAACAATCACATAGGAAGGAAGGGCACAGACTGTAACGTAAATGACACAGGAATCTCTGATGTCAACTAGCATTCGGCTTTGTTATTTCAAAAATTATATGTCCTCAAAAAAACATCGATCCAACATATGGGTTCCAACCCCCAATACCTCAAGTAAATGCAAATATATACATAAATAATTTCTTCCCAAGAAGATTAATAACTGAATAATTTGTTAATCAAAGTCTTTGGAACTATATCCCTAACAGCTAGGAATAAAATACATGCTTCGATTCTGATAACATATCGTTTAATTATAATCAACTTGGTGACAGCAAGGCCCAAATAAGCAGCTCCACAGCGCGCAACGCCTATTTTTAAGGATGAAGAATATACTTGGTCCTCCCGAATCTTTCCACGGTCCTCCATTGTTCTGCACCTGGCATGTCATACTCTATCATTTCTATGATAGATACTTCCAGATCCACATAGGCCTCATAAGATATAGTGGGCATTCCTCCTCTAACGATCAGGAACTTTTGCAATATTTCGAAGTCTTCTATCAATTTGTCCACGATGATTTTCCCAGTCAGTCCTTTTACCAAGTCATCAAACTTGGAATGGTCCATGCGGTTTTTTACTAACAAACTATGATATTTTTCTTGAGAAAATAGTCTTCCTTCTTCATCCCAAAAAGAAGGGAGGACGTCTTCAAATAATTCCCTAAAAGCACGCCTGAAATCATTTACCCGTGAAGACATCTCATTCGCCTTATCTTGTACCACTTTCATAAGCTGATGTTTGTTAATGAATTTTTTCGACCATAGTATAATAGCCACTCTATATTTAATCCCTATCTCCTGTAATTTTTGATATGTTAGGGAATTCAAGAAATTCAAAGCATTTTGAGCTGTGTTTAAGGGCTTCTTCTCCATGGTTTCATTTGCCATTTTTAATCACTGATTGGCTAAATTAACCAATGCACTCTGGTCATCAATGAAATTTAGATAATTTCTAAACTTAGTGACCTCTACAGATAATGTATCCCAGATTATATGCTTAGCTCCTCGTAGAGGGGCCTTTCTTGTATTCCTTTCTTCAATTCATTAAAATTTTTCTGCAACTGACTTTTGCCATGTAACATTTTATTCTTACTTTCAACCATTTTAGCCAGTTCGGATTTGATTTTCTCATTTTCTTCTTTCAATTCCTTGATTTCCACATCCTTCAGGATCACATGTGACATTGGCACTAACAAATCATTAGCAGAAAATTCACTTAAAGGCTTTTCAATATTTACAAGAGACAAATCTGTATCAGCAGGAGTTTGGCTCATCAATTGTTCCCTAATTTCTTTCTCGTCATTTTGATCTTTTTTCAACTGTGAAATTTGTGTCATCAATTCAGTTTTCTCCATTTCCCATTTGCTCCTTTCCTCTCGCAGTTTCAATGTTTTGCCTTTATACTCCATCATTTCTTGATAAACTATATGTTTCTCTTCTTGCAATGCCAATAGCTCTAAGGACTGAGTGTGTTCATAATTTGGTATTTCAGCCTCTTTTTCAATACCTGGATGGTATTATCTTTCTCCTCCAAAATTTTTCTGGTGGCCTGTGCATTTCCTGATTCACTTCCTAAACTTACAACATCTGCCTCCAGCTTCTTAATCTGGATTGGATTTGCTTTGTTCTCTACCTTTTCGTGTTTCAATTGGACCTCCAATTTATCCACAAGGTCTTACAATTTGTTAATATTCATAATGGCCTGTAATAAATATGAATAGATAATATCTCCTGTTTGCTTGTGAAGCTGTATCTTGTCAGGTACACTGATTTTATCTAGCCTTACCTCCATCTCAGATACTTTTTTCTCACTTACCATAGCTAATTTTAAGGTGTTCCTCTCTACATCCCGAGTAGAAATCAATGATGCTTTTTGGTTGCCCAGACTTCTTACTCAAGGAAGTAGATTTTTAGTCTCTTCCAAGGACTGCATCTGCTTTTCAACATAACTTGTCATGAACTCTACTTTGGATTTAAAAAATAAATTAGACTTTGTACTATTTTCACTTCCAAAAGAAAACTGGTTCATTTGCACTGACTTCTTAGGGATCAAAACTATTTTCTTCAACTCCTCTGAAACTATTTCACTTGAAACTTGATCATCTGGAGAAAATGTTTTAGTCTTTTTACATGAAATGTTTTCATCTACATCCATATTTTCAATCTCAGAAAGACTTATTTTAATAAAAAAAAATGGAATTTTCTGGCGCTTGAACTACTGTAATCAATCCACTGCTCTTACCTTCATTAATTCCTGGACTTTCTATAAAACAAGACAAATTAGCTATTTTCTCCAGTCCTTCAACAACTTGATGATCGAATGGTTTGTTCTTATTTGCTTGTTTCCTTTGAGAAATTATATAATATGGATCATAATTGACCTTTTGTTCTTTCTGGAAATCCATATTCTCTAATAATTTTTCCACAATCATCAAGGCACTTTTGTTTTTAAAGATAAATGGACCAACTTTAAGGGGAAATTTGATATTAGAGGACTTCTTGAGTGCCTCGAAATGTTCCTCCTCTGCATATAGTCTTTTTCTCATGAATTCAAGTGCAAAGATTCTAGGGGTAAGAAAAACAGGTAGCCTGTATGGCTCCCCAGTGAAACCATACACTCTTAAAACAATAAAGTCTTTATATAAAAACCAATCCTCAATTCTGTCTTCCGGGGATGATTGCATCATAAGCTTCATTTCGTCTAGTACTTTGGGTAATACTTCATCAAACAACAACTTGTACATCTCGGACATAATGGAATTCACGAACTCAAACATATTGATTTGCTTCGAAAGATCCGAAGAGAAAATAGTAGACAAGAATTGTAACTTTGTTACATTTGAACATAGCAACATGTTCAACAAGTATGATTGGTATTTGAAAAATGTGACTTTTGGGAACTCAACTAACTGGATATGAATGACTTCTGCTAAATACTCATCCAAACTGAAGTAATGGGCTGAATGGGACTCGGATTGAGGACTGACTGAATTTATTTTCAATAAAAAACCCAAGACAACTTCGTTGACATGAATGCCATCATATAGACCTAAAATTTGGCAGACCAAAGACACAACCAATTGCACTTCTTCTTTGAAAATGTGAATACTATACGGCAGGAAAAGACCCTCTAATGATTGACCTTCATTAAGAATACTGGACAGAAAATCACATCTAATCTCAGTTTTACAACCTTTGTATACTTTGACTAATACAGACTCATTCACAGACTCACCACTGTCAGGGTAACTATCAAGTAAATTAAGACTTCCACGAACGGTCTTTGCATCAATATTACATAATATCTTGGATGTGGAATGACTCATGATGACTCTCTCAGAAGGTGAATAGCTGCTTTCACACCATTCAACAAATTTAGGAAACGGTAAAGTCTGTTCAATGGTAAAGTAATACGAAAAAGAATTGCAGACACTCAAAACGTCATTTCCCTGTAAATTATACTGCCATAATCTTTCTTTAGAAATAGATACATTTCTGACTGACAAAACTAGGTCATACACATTTCTGTCTCTATCAACAACGAATTCCTCTCTTTCATCCAGAACTTGGTTAAGAACTCCTAACCCCTACTCTTTCTCCATAACTGACAATGGCGATAATTCTTTAAACAAAGATTCAGTATTCAAAGCTTACCTATGACTGTAATTGTATATACGTAAGGTTGACTGTAGAAGGATGGCGGGCTGTCTCCTTCGCTCGTCCACAGCATGCAAAATAAAAATGATTTTTAAAAACAAGTCAACTTCACCTTTATATAATAGTCTACTCCGGAGGCTCCACTAAGCGGTTTTTCTTTAACCACTTTCCTTCGCGGAATGCACTCTGAACCACCACGTGTATCGTGGTTTTTATTCCGCTATCGCCTTTTCGTTTCAATCATCGTGCAACTTTATCCTCCGGACCCGCTAACAATCATCGATGAATCTCCGCTTTTTGTTTAAGTTGTCAAATTAAAACTAGACGTACACATATCGATAGCCCCTTTTCTATTTTTTAAACGTTCACCTTTACTCCATGGAGTCTCTATCAATCGTAGATTTCATGCGCTCTGTTGCATCACTGTCGATCATCGTGTTTCGTTAATCACATTCACTTCTCGTTATCTCCCGTGCATCTCCGTAGAGTGGATTTGTTCCAAACCATAGATCTTCACCTCTTTATTCTACACCATCAGATCATGAGCCAGTTTAACCTGTATGCACCATAGCCTCAAATTATTAATTCTATCGAAGTTCCATGTAACTTTTTATTTTTTTCTCCATCATATTTTTTACAACTATTCAAAATAGAGGTGCTAACAAGGGTTTCCAAAGGTTAACCCTCTTGAATTTATTCAGCAATGGGATCCTTAGGACTTCCTGCTAGGATTTCTTCACCTTCTATAGCTTCTCCTATAAATTATTTAGGTTTGCAAGTAGAGATACTTCCTATGTGTGTCCTTTGATACCTTTCTGCTGAGTTAGTGGTTGGGGTATTTCATCCCCTGTAAAGGTTAGTAGGAATTTTAACAAGGTTTTTGGAAATAGTTCTAACGTATCTACCCTTTGAATCTCTAGGTATGTTCATGAAAATATAAACTAAAAAGAAAACCTACCATACTACTATGACTGTTGGATTTGGGGTGCCTGTTATAACAGATGTGCAAGTTCTTACCTCTCATCTTATCGCTCCTCTGCCACCAGCCTATTGCTAAAATTCATAAGGGGATTCTACTTATTCTACCTTACAGAACAACTCCCCAGCAACGACGCCAAAAATGTTGGGTGTTATAATGTCTTAATTAATTCACCAAATATTTAATTATCGACCGAGGTTGGTAAACTTAGAGTTGACACAAAGTATATGTGAAGGTAGAAAGGTTCCTAAGGTGTCATGGAAATATTTTAATAAAGGAAAGATCGAAAGATATTTCAAAATGAAAAACCGAGTCAAACTCTAGAAAGTTCAACTACTAAGATAATTAGGTTCGGACACGTTTACTATATTAGAGCAGTATCAAGCTATACTACTCTACTCTATCAATCACAAACTATGTATTTTATAAATAACACTATTCTAACAAAGTAAACTACTTCTTTACAGTGTACTAACAATTCTGCTTCTTAATCTGTGAATTAGAAAGGTTTGGAACATAATTAAAAATCTTACGAAAGGTTATGTTATGTAATACAATATTATGATTATTTAATTAATATAAGAAAGCCAATAACTAAACTTTACAGGTGGTTTGACAAATATATAGTGATTGAACCAATTTACCTTGCTCCACTCTCCTTAATTGTTCTGAGGATATGCATTCATGTTTATCAGTACTGGAGAAGGGGGTGTATCAAAATGGCTTTCGAAAGAAGTAAAGAAACTGAATGGTATTATATCTAACTTAACTTCCACAAATAAATGCAGACTAAGTAATGTCCAATTACAAGTGATAGTAAACATTGTGGTTTATTCCATAAGAAAATGACTATAAAGGAAAAGATATTATGAACAACTAATCTATTAAGAAACAAAACTCTTTTAGCAATTACTTGAAAGTTAAAGGTATACTACTCTTATATGAAACACGTGTGAGGAAAATATGACTCAGAAACAAGTAGAAAACTTAATAAAGAAACAAGTAGAAAACTTAATAAAAGAAGCAAGTAGAAAACTTAATAAAAGAAGCAAGTAGAAAAATTAATAGAGATGTCTTCTCTAAATCCTATTCTATGAAACTCTTCAGTATCCACACAGTGAAGAAAACAGTTCTTATGCTATGATCAATTTACAAAGTACTGGTTTGTTTCTCTAGAAATTCACATGTTTAATCCTAGAGCCATTATACACAAAGATAAATAACACTAAGCTAGAGATATGATTACCAAACATTACATAAAGGATAGTAATTAAGAAATAAATGAACTAGATGATCTAAATATCAGCTGGTTTCATGCACATGAGAATAAGATGCATAAAGGATAGTAATTGATCCTATTCAGTAATTAAAGTAACAATGGAATGCCTTAGGCTAATTCATGATTATAGAGAAACTATTGTCTATTGCATTATGAAATAACTAAGGTATAACCAAAGTAAATCTACAACAAAATGAGAATGAACAGAAATAAACCTACTGTAACTGAATCTGAGATATGAAAGAAATTCAATTCTATGTAATTATCAATATAAAACTAAACCACAAGCTGGAAGAAAGACTGGAAAGGAAACTAGAGATAAACTACGAGTGCAACCGGTTGCTTTAATTTAAGAAATAAAAACTATACTAACAGCACAACACTACTCATAATGGAATATATGCTACAGGAAACAAGGAAATGAACAATTTAAACTAACAGGAAACCAATTTGCATAAATAAAAAAGTACTAGAAACTAATCTGCGAGAAAGGAGATAACAAGAACACACATGAATGGAAACCACTGGTTTTTGAGGGGCCCTCTCAGCAATCAGGGTGGTGTGTTAATAAATCACTCACAAGAACAAGAACATGTATATGCAGTGAAAATAGAACTTATATTAACATGCATAACAAAGTTTTGACATAGCTTCCCTTCTAATGTCTACTGACAGATTACAAACTAGCTAAATCTTGCTCTCGCTTGGAGGTGACTATATATAATGTTTACAAGGATGAGTGGGTCGACCCTTTCAGTGGTCGACCGCTCCTGAAATAGTTGATCTTTATTGCAAACAAAAAACCACACGACAACGCACAGTCTTCCTCATGCGGGTTCTCCTCACGCATCCTGTGGCATATAGATTCTTGTGGACATTGACTTGGGTCATGGTGTTGAAATGAGAAATCAGGATGGAGAGCCTTCTCAGAGTGAGGACCATTGTAACAACGAACACATGGACAAAAGAACAGTTGAAGACCATTTGCGCTTTAATCACTTGGGAATATGCCGAATAACAACGCACGGGCTGATCGGGAGGCTGAATGGAAAGTTGGATATGCTCTGTGCATATCTAGTGTGAATGTGTGTCCAATGTTGGCTTGTTTAAAAACTATGATTTGCAAAACAAATTCATATATCAGACATATTTCCAAATATAACAGAATTTCTTAATAAAATCATGAAATAATAGATATAAACAAAGACTTGCATGAATTCCAAATGTGGTCATACCTGGGGCTGAATGATAAGCTGTATGACAAGAAATATGTAAAAAAGGTGAAAAAATAAATGGCAAATGAGTAAATTACCAGCCGAAAATAGTGACAAAATCGGGATCAACACTTGGCTAAGCCATGCGATACACATTGGAAAGCTACACAGCAAGTCCTAAGATATTTAAAAGGAACAATTAATGATGGTATTTTATATACTAATGTAGCTGATGTTTAGTTGGCAGGTTATTCTGATTCTAATTGGGAAGGAAATACCGATGATAGAAAATCCACTTCTAGATATGCTTTTAACATTGGTTTAGGAGTCGTATTATGGAGAAGTAAGAAACAGCTAACTGTTTCTTTGTCATCTACAGAAGCTGAATATAAATATTTAACCAGTGCTACTTGTGAATCAATTTTGTTGAGGTGCATTCTTGAAGATGTTGGAACATAACAAAAACAAGCTACCAGAATTTAGTGTGACAATCAAAGCTCAATTAAGTAGGCACACAATCCATTCTATCATGCCAGATCCAAACATATTGAGATGCAAAATCATTTTGTCAGAGAAAAGATTGAGTCTCAAGAAATTGAATTGATCTTTTGTAGTACAAGTATGAATGTTGCTGATATTTTTACTAAACCAGTTGGAAGAACTCATTTTGAGGATCTTAGATAGAAACTAGGTGTTGTCAAGAATCCATTTCTGCATTAAGGGAGGTTGTTAGATATAATGTATCCAATGTATTCGCTTATGTTTTCCATATCTAGATTATTTGTTTAAACAACTCCTATGTTGTAGGATCTGATCCATATTTCTAGGATCTAGCTTAGCTTATCATTTTCATATATATGTAACTTTTGTATATTAATACAATTGAGTTGAGTGTGTATCTCGTCCTGTCTATGCGAGCCTTTGTGCTCTGTTGGTTCCTTCCTTGGTTTCTCTAATTGACATACCAAAGAACTATTGCCGCAAATACTTGTTGTTGGAAACTATTGATACCTTGAAGAATGTTGCTGACTCATTGACAAGTATTGAGAAGTTCTCTATGGGAATTAATTCCCTAAACCTATGACCCCATTAATACATGGCTGATTATTATGCAATTAAAAAAATAAGTTATATAATGTTGGTTATGTGTTATATTCTTTGCATGTAAGTGTGGGGTTTGTTTCTAGTACAATCCCTCTCCCATCTAGTGCTCTACCGTGTGCACTGAGCGCTGCACATAGCGTTGGCTCAAGGTGGGTAATGAGGGGGGTGGGGGTGGGGGTGGGGGGTGTGTCAATTCCCTTCCCATTCCACGAAGAATATAGTTGGCATTGTGATAACTCCTATTGCTAGCATGAGCTTATGCAAGTTTGAAAATTTGGGATATTTTCAAGCTATTTTGGGTTTTTTCCTAAAAATATGTAATTTAATATCGATTAAGGGATTGGGATATATTTCTAATCTAGTTAACGAATTAGGGCTTTGGATGTTGTTGTTATAGAGAAAAAAATCATGTAGCTTGGGATGGACCACAACAAACAACATGACACCAAAAGTCAATCCATTCTCTAACGTGCTAGATACACAAACTAAACTAAACACTAAGGTATAAGAACCATACCTCAACCGTGGAGGATTATTCTTTATCACTCTACTAGAGCATGGGGGACACACCTAGGGGACATCTGCCACTTACTGCACTTGATTACATGAGTTTAGGATCCCTAGGGACCAATCCCTATAATTTAGGAACCCACTCTAACTGCCACTAGTAGTCTCCTTCAGTGGATCTTGGTAGGTAAGAAGTCATGTTTAGTTATGCTCCATTTACTAATAGTTAGTCTAGTTCCAGTTTACATGATTAAAGGGAGTGTGAGTGCCTTTTCTCACCTACCCTCATCAGTTAACTGATTGTAGACTAAGTTAGTTATCCAGAGTTGCATTAGTGAGCTCTAGTGGTGTTTTTTCCACATTGAGTTAGCTATGGAGTCAGTATGAGTTGGTAGTTTCGAATCCTATCTCAGGCATTCAAATTCTCCTATATGTACAACTAGTGTATTCCATATTATTTACTGATTCATGAATAGAATCATATTATTCTAATTTTTTCTCCATGTGTGTGTAATTTTGTCTGATTAATTCAACAGTTTATGTTAAATTCTTCTCTCTCTTCTACAACCTTCTCTTCTCATTTGAATTCATGCAGGATGATGATCCTATGATTCATAGAATTTAACGTGGTATCAGATCTCGCCTCGAAACTCAAAAACTTTTGTTGATGCACTGGAAGCCATTGAGTTTCCACATAATTTCTGTAATAATTGCATTGCTCCCTCTGGATTATGTCTAGAGAAGTCTATCTAGGTGTGTTGTACTTAGACAAAGTGCACATGCTGAAGTGAAGGGTGTTTGAGCTAAAATAATTCGAATTGAGTTGTTTTACATTGTTTTTGTAGGTACATTCAAAGGTTTCTTAAATAATTGTTGATCAATATAGCTATGAAATGGAGAATTTAGTAGCTCTTGCTCCCAAATTACTTACACCTTTCAATTACCTTGATTGGAGGGAATACATGTAGATTTCCATGTGCAACAACGGTCTGTGCATGATGACCATGGGTAGAGTAGTCGAACCCCAACAATATATTGAAAAATTGAAGCATCTAGAGAGGCTAGATGAATCTTTTGGATACATGCGCATCCACATCGCCAAGGAGCTATTGTTCCATCTTGATCGACTCAATACTCTTAAACAAGTAGGATAATCTTGAATCCTTGTTTGGAAAACAAGATGAGATGAGGGGCCATATCCTAGAGAATGAGCTGATAGAACTACAACCCAGTAACTTTGACACAATAACACTATTATTCTCTAAATTCAAATCACTGGTCATGTAACGCAAGCAATGCGGGATTGAGAAGAAGGATCATCAATTTGTGCTCTTCATATTGAGAAAACTTGGATCAGAATTCTTAGTGTTTGTCTCTAATTTTTACATTGGGATACTGACTACTCCTAATTGTAAAATTACATCCCTTGATTCTTTCATTGAGTCTCTAATCCAAGAACAAGACAAGATGATACAGATGGGAGCCCTCAGAGCCTCTCCAAATCAAGCTCTCTTACCTCATGAGACAAGGAATGCGCAAGAAAGAAGGAAGAAAAAAGGTAAAGAGAAAATAAACACTGAATTTGAACCTAAATATGAGTTTGATCAATCAAATGAAGCCTCACGCTCTAGGAAGGACAAACATCAAAGCTTTGACAATGACTTGTGCTCCTACTACAAGAAAGGAAACCATACAGAGAAGTATTGTATGAAGAATACCATTGATCATATGGAAAAACTCCTTGAGTAGCACAATGTCTCCCTCCCTGAAGGCTCAAGGAAGACTAACTCTAGATAAAATACTAGAGATCATGATGAGAGAAGCCATGCACTTAAGGCTAGCTGTTCAAAATCACATGCCTTCCTCATTGATTCGGGAGCCTCCAATCATATGGTTGCATCCATAGAATCATTCTCTTCATTACAACTTATTGATGGTTTGATTATTCATATGGGTAATGACACTCAAATTCGAACCGAAGGAAAGGTTTCAATCAAGTTAAAACATGGAATGTTCAAAGATGTACACTATGTTCCCTCTTTAGATGCAAATTTATTATTTGTATACCAGATGACACATACTGGACCAACAAAGCGAGTGGTATTTGGTCCTAATTCAGTGGATATCTCATATATCTCAACTGGGAATATTATAGGGAAGGGTATTGCAAACCATGCCTCCAAGGCATATGAATTCTCACACTTTCTGCCATAGTCAAATCCAGTACAGTCTCAATTTCCATTTGAAAAGGGTGGTAAAACCATTATATCTACTCCTTTTACATATGATAATGTTTTCATTAGTGTTTCAAATTCATATTCCAAAGAAGGTGACCCAGTTGAATTAGTTGATGAAATTTAAGATGGAGATCATAGTGATATAGATCCAAATCCAGTCCCTACTCCCAATCCTAGGCTTGAATGGGCACACACGGTTATTGAGGCAGTTGGGAACATGACTGGAGAGCTATCTGACATTAGGAGAAAAATATCCCAGTTTTAGGAGAGAATCTTTCACTATGTCAAGCAATTTCACTTCCTTCAGAGAGGTGCAGCAAGATACCAATGAGATTCTACATGATGGTAAGGACCAATCAACACGCCTGCTCATAGAAGAACCAATTGGATCATGTCACTCTTCCTCCAAAAAAAAGAGACAAAGGGAAAATTCCTTCTCTTGTCTATCATTATATTGGAATAATATGGAGAGGTTCACATACATAGTCCTAGGATACGAGTGCACACAAGGACCATCGTATTGCTACACTGCACCACAGAGATGCAAGGTTGCAGAAATATTTTCAAGAAATTTTCTCTTGATATGAAAGCTTGATCCTGATTTTCCTACTTATTTTGAGGGGGGGGGGGGTTCCCATGAGGTTTTCCCCATTTCCTTGGGTTTTAGTAGTTATTATTTTTCATTTAGATTGCATGGGTGACCCTTGGTCTTAGTTTCCAGGGCCCAGGTTGTCCAAAGTTAGGATTAAGAAGGGGTGTTGGGATTATTATTAATCTTCCCTTTGACCACATAGTCTAATTTTCTATTTTCCTAGCTTATGAGGTCTTCATCACTCGACTAGTGCATGGGGGACACACCTAGGGGACATCTGCCACTTACTGCACTTGCTTGCATGAGTTTAGGAGAACCAAGGACCAATCCCTATAATTTAGGAACCCACACTAAGTGCCACTATCAATCTCCTTCAGTGGACCTTGGTAGGTAAGCAGTCATGTTCAATTATGCTCTAGTTACTATCAGTTAGATCACAATCAATTATCCTAGTGCCAATTTACATGATTGAAGGGAGTGTGGGAGCCTTTTCTCACGTACACTCATCAGTTAACTGATTGTAGACTAAGTTATTTATCCGGAGTTGCATCAAGGATCTCCAGTGGTGATTTTTCCACATCGAGTTAGATCTGGAGTTAGTCTGAGTTGGTAGATTTGACTCCTATCTTAGGCATTTGAATTATCCTATATGTACAACCAGTGTATTCCATATTATTTACTAATTCATGAATATAATCATATTATTCCAATTTTGTCTCCACGTGTGTGCAATTTTGTCATGCTTAATTCAACAATCTATGTTAAATTCTTCTCTCTCTTATGTATCATTCTCTTCTCATTTGAATTCATCCATGATGATTATCCTATGCTTCATAGAATTTAACAAACCGAACGTTCAAAGAATATCCCTGTTGAGCTCTCGATCAAAACTTGTCCCTACACTTCGTCCTCATCAACAAAGATATATACAGCATGATATATTATGTGTTAGTGTCTAATATAGCATATTCAATTTAAACATGTATACAAAGTAATTACATCCGTGTATACAAATATTCATAACTACACATGAAATTGGACGAGAAATGGATATTTCTATTAATGTAAACAAAGATAAAAATCACAACCTTTATCGGCACCTTGTCGGAATCGAGAAACTGTGTCCCTCCACCTGAGCCTCCACCACTTCAATCCTCCATGCAATGGAAAGATCACAAAGACAATGGAAATATTGGGAAAGAGCACTAATGGCTTCTTCAAGGATAGAGGATGCAGACTCAAGCATATAAGAATGGGGAATATTTTCACTATAATATTTTTACTCTCCAAAATTATCCTCCTTCAATGCTTCACAATAGATCAATATATAGCCCCTCAATAAGAAATGAAGGACCAAATCAGAGCGTTTCCTGGCATATGGAAGGCAAAGGATCAATTCATTCATTACTTGATGGGGAAAACTCCAAATATTTTTATTTTTTAGCATAAAACCCAATTTACATGGGTAACATAGGTGCAAGTTGCGTATACGTGAGTTGTAGACTTGTGACCCATGTGTATCTTCAATTTATTTTAAGGGGTTACACTGGAGCATCAAGGAAATGTTTAGTAAATGGGATATAGTGAGTCTGCATAGGGACAAGCAAAGGCCATCCAAGCATGATGTATCAGTTGTGGAAAATCATGCTCTAACATATCCCCCCTAATGTGTGAGGTCAGAGGGGTGCGTGATGGCCGAAATACATTATAATATTCCCAAGAGCGGAGTAATCAAGAACCAGGTGGAAGAACCACCACTTGTCAGCATAATACAATGATAAGTCTTTACATATGATTGCAATTATGAAGTATACATTGCAGTCCCAAATACATATGAGTACAATGGCCATAAATATGAATAATAGACATATGTCATGAGTGGTCATTACCACGTACAATATACAGTGAAGTATGGTCTCCATACTGAATGAAGAAATCTGGTACATAAGAAGGTACATTGAAGTCTAGCATGAGAACTAAAATCTCATAAATATTGTTGCGATAAATGAAGTAGCATATATGGTATGCCACCAACTATGATTTTGTCTACATAAACCCCCGCAAGTACATGTCCCATCATGTGAATAAAGGTGTTGAGGTTGAACATAATGGACCATCGTCTGGTTACCATTCAATGATGTATATCGTTAACATATGCTTTGAAATCCCACTAATAATGATGATGGGAATCAAGGTACAGAGTGCATTCAATCAAGTGTGAATAGATGTGTTGAGGTTGAACAATTGAAAAAATCCATCGATTAGAGGACATTGATGTATTCCCAAATCTGTTGATGGCGAGAGAACCTGCCACTAATGACTGCAAGCCTTAAGGAACTCAATGGAATATATATCCCTATTCCATAATAAATGGTTTGAATTCAATGGAATGCAATCCGTTGGAAGAAGGGAATTAAGTCATCCCCCATCAACCAACACGAGGTACTAAAAAATGTTGGATAATTTGGAAGAACTCAGATGAACAAGATGTGTGCAAACCAGTAACCAATGTATCAGGAATAGTTGAATTGCAAAGTCAACATAGTTGAGGAATGGTCAACTCATGTTAAATACTTCCTTCGAACAAGAGTATAAGGTATATGGAGACAATTAGGCAGCATAGACTCAAAGTGAAAACTGGAACAACTTTGTGACATAGGAGGAATCAACAAAGGGTCACTCCATAGTGACTGGAAGTGTAACCAATCAATGGAGAAAGCTACATTAATGAATATGGATCCTAAGTTCATACTAGAAACCCAACCAATGATGAATACATTTGTGGACCGTGCTCTGTTCAAAGGCAACACAACAGCTCCCAAGCTGAGACAATATCATTTCCTGCCTAGCGTTTATGTTTTATGATTTTTTCTTGTCTTTTTTCATGTTAATAAGCTTGAAAAAGAGTAAAATTTCTTATAGTAAAACAAGGAGAAAATGAGTGTTGTGGGTAAGCAAACTAGTTCAAAGTAGTGGAACATACCTATGCTCAATGCAAGGAATCATACGCAAGATAAGGACACTCGGGGGGATGTCTCCTCCGGGTATCGGATAATCAAGTTACAAAAGATAATTGAGAGGCTCTAATTTGATAGATTTGAGACAAGCTTGGGCTATATGGATTATAAAAGTGAAGCAAGGCTCTGGATTTAAGCTGAATATGACAAGTAGATGCATGCAAAGCAATTACAACTTGATAAAAAATGGGAGTCCTTATAGGATATGGCTGACATAAAATGATAAGAAAGAGTATGAGGTTCTCGTTCAAAGGCATGGTAAGACTTCAAGGGACTCCCAAACCAAAGGGGGGATGCTCAACATGGGAACCAAATGACAAAGAAGAATCTAACTAGGAACCCATGATTAGGAAATCTCTACCACTTACATAATGCCACTTCTAGTAGTAGTAAGGTCATTCTGTGACATTAGGAAGCAGGT
The DNA here is from genome assembly GCA_001517045.1 of Pseudotsuga menziesii. Lineage (NCBI taxonomy): Eukaryota > Viridiplantae > Streptophyta > Pinopsida > Pinales > Pinaceae > Pseudotsuga > Pseudotsuga menziesii. Next base: position 82,207 of record LPNX010009101.1, on the reverse strand, counting down.
TTGTACTTATGGTTAATGTGACATAGCCATAGGATAATGCATAATGCACATGAAAAGTGGTCCTATCCTTTATTCCAGTTCAGTTCCATACCTACCATGGGCATGAATGAGACAAAGTCTCGGCGAAAGTGCACCAAAAGAGGATCCTACACAACAATATTAGTCCAAAATAGATGGAAATAGTTAGTAAAGAGTCCAAACTATAAGAAAGTGGGTAAAAATATTTAATAAATAGTAAAAACAAATTTTTACCATACCATTTGGTTTTTTACCCACCATAGTGTATTTGGAGCTTATTCGACCCCCAAAATTCAGACGAATATTCTAGGAGCTATGAGCCACGGAATCAACAACCCTTAAAACCAAGTAACTCACAATCTCATGCTCTATCCATTCAATGGATTAATTTTCAATTTTAATGGTGAATTTTTACCATTTTGGACCACTGGATGTGGGTTTCTTGGCCCATGTGGGTGACAGGTCAGCAGGTCATGTATACACGGTTAAAGCAAATCCTTCCCATGTATATATGAATGCGTTGTCAAAAAAAATCGCATATAAGGTTGTGGATGTCAATTTCATGGGTAAAAAATCACACAAGTTGGTTTCTTTTAGCAGGATGGTTCTAGAGTGGAGAGAAAGACAACATGAAGACATTGATAGGGACGTTCATGGTGATGCAAACACTCAACAAGCACTAAAAAGATGTGGTCTCTATAAGTTGGAACCTAGGGAGTTTGATATCTCAACCAAGACTCTTGTAAATTTTTGTGGACTACTGGGATCCATACATTGAGTCATTCATGCTAGAAGGGATGCCACTGAGAATAGAGGTAGAGGATATCTACTTCATCATTGGACTATCCATTCGACGTAAGGAAGTAAATATATGGGCTTGTGGAGTAGGTGGAGGGATGAACATCAATGAATACATAGTTGTATATTATGTTCTAGATACTAAAAAGCTAGGAAGTCAAGTCCTGGTAAACACAATCCAGAGCCACAGTCTCAAGGTAATTGTTCTAGTGTTGGCTAGAATAGTAGGGTCGACATCACTACATCAAGCATCATGACCTCTCATGTTCTACGCTATAGAATGCATGAGGCCCACAGTATATGAATCAAGTACTTCATTGTTGAGCACCATGAAACAACAATTGACTGACTACATGTTGGGTCGAATAAGAAACTTTGGGTTTTCCATCATATTCATCACTTTTTTTTTGAGAGGGTACTGAGTCTCATCCCTAGATCTAAGGTCCCCCCTCATAGTCTACGAGATCCATCATAGTCATGTCGAACAGATGTAATGTGGAGGTTAGGGGGAGGTAGGGAACCCACTCCTTTCCCACTTGACTTCTTTCACTGGTGGTGACGATAGATAATTATCATAGATGACTATCCCTATGTCGGCATCAACTTCCGTGGTGATCGAGACATGACACTACCACTAGGGTCCGAATTCAGAGATATCGGTAAGATCCCATTCATGTTTTTGAATTATTTGTTTTTTTGTATTTTTTATGTATGGAAATCAAAAACATGTTTTTTGTGGTATCAAGTACTGACATTAAGTTTGGGTGCGCAGACGTAGGTCCACGACGACCTGATGGTTTCCAATGACATCAGCATAAGGGACGCGAAGGTGAGATGATTGGCGTTGATGCCGAATGGGAACTACACACAATAGGATTTGACCCCGAATTTCGATGTCAGAATCTGACGTCATCCAACATTTCACATGGATGTGTCAGACAGCAATCAATCAACAGAATGCTGATAACAAAATATTTATAGCGTCATCAAATCTCCGACACTCGTGAGTCATATTTTCGACCCTTGTAGTGTCGGTTATTCGACACTTATGTGTTGGATCTTCGATGTTTGTGAACCCAAAACGGTCGGTTATCTGACACCTAAGCGTCGGATATCCGGCGGGCAGTATATATTTTTTTATAAAAAAAATTTAAGGTTGACATAATTTTAAATTTTATGGTCCCATACTTGCAACGGTAACTATGTTCAAGGTGTCGAATATCCGACGCATGCCCATTATAAATATAAATTGTCTTAAACATTTCGACATGTTTGTTGTAGAAGTGATGGACGATTGCAAAAATTATTTGTTCCTCGACGGATGTTTTCAAGAATTGTTTTATTCTTCAATAGGTGGTTGTGGGAATTTTTTTTTCATCGATAGACAGTTTACCGAGAATTTTTTATTCTTCGACTTCTCTCCGTTTGAAAAAAACTTGATGCGTGTTGATGCATGGAACTTGATTTTTTAAGGCAACTAGTTATATTCATTAACGAAGTTTATGACAAAATGTCAAATAGATTAAATATTCTGGATCCAAATGAAGACAACCGACAATTGCTTGCTAGACTATGGGATGCAGTGAAACGAAGGGGTGATGGCAAATGTTATTGTCCATGTACTAAATGTAGGGGATTTAATAGGAGAGGAATATTGATCTCAACAGCCACAAAACATTGCAGGGAACATGGACACGCTGAGGGGGGGGGGGGAACGAATATCATCCATTTGTAGGTTTAGCATTATAAACATTATTATATTCGTTTTTTTTGGTAATTGTATGTATTTTTTTTTCATATATTAATGTATATCTATTGATGTTTCCATGTATTTATATTAAAGGAAAGACACCCTATGGCATGTCGTCCAGAGGAAGTGCTTTCAGAACAAGTTCAGGATTAGGATCATGGAGCGTGTATGTTTAATGGAGAACAAGTGAATGATCATATTGAACAAGATGATCATGCCGATGATGTAATTGAAGATGATGGTACAAATACATTGATCCATGATTCATTTAACGTTAGAATGGATGACGATGATATTGATAATGAAAATAATGATGACTTTGATGATGTTCATGATATACCTCTTCTCGATAAGGCATATGAACCCCTTTATGAAGGCTCCAAAACAAATCTTCCCTCTACTATATTGTTGATAATGAACTTGAAGGTTATGAATGGTCTTTCAAACATTGCAATCACACGTATGCTAAGGTATCTAAAATAATCCATCACATATATAGGATCGTGATAAAGTTTATTTGTATTCCTCTAATAATTGTATTGTTAACTCATTATTGATCATCGTACAGATGAAGTGTGTTTCGTTAATATTATTTATTTATTACATTAACATTTTTTTTTTGTAGCTTGATAGCTGAATTTTTGTTACCACCATCAAATATTTTACCTCGCACATATTGAGATTTACCTTCCATCATGAAAGAGATTGGAATGCATTATGAAGCAATTCATGCATGCCCCTATGACCATGTTATATATTATAATCGGCATGAATTTGCAATAGAATGTCTGGAATGTCATGTAAGTAGATATCATACAGATAAAGTAACAAAAAAGGTGCCTCAAAAGGTTCGTCGTTATATTCCCATCATTTCATGTTTGCAATGACTGTTTAGGTGCAAAAACATAGCGCAATTTATGGATTACCATGCCAGGAACATAAGTCAAGATGATGTTATCCAAATGCCTGCAGATGGTACTGCTTGTAGAGATATTGAGGAAAAGTGGCCTCACTTTAAATAAGAACTACGTAATCTTAGGATTTCTTTAGCAGCAGATGGTGTTAATCCATTTGCATAGATGAAATCCATTTACACGGTGTGGCCTATTTTTGTTATCAACAATAACATTCCTCCATGCCATGTCAATAAAGAGGGAGCACATAATGTTGTCGATGATTATTCGAGGTTTTATTGACGAAAACTATTTTATTTATAATGTAGTTGTGGCATCTCATTTGTCGTAATATGTATCTTAATTTCATATATATATCTATTATTTTACTCTTCTGCATGGTTTATATATCTTAATGGTTCTCATAATGATATATTTTATGTGTACTTCAAATTAAGAATCAGGTAAGTTCCAAGTCAAAGATATGAATGTATACATCAAACCTCTTATAGATGAGCTACTAAAGTTATGGAATGGCATAACTATGTATGACGTATCTAGACCAATACGACAAAGGCAATTTCAATTCCATGCAATGGTTGTATGGACAATACATGATGCCCCTAGGTTAACTTCATTTTGTGGTTTGTAAATTTAAGTTCCACTTTAATTGCATTTAATGATATGGAGTAGTTAGAATATTTTATATATGAATATATTTGACATAGATATTCCATATGTAAATATTGTAGGTCTTCAGAAAAAGGGTAAATTTGCATGTCCAGTTTGTGGTCCTAAGATAAAATCTCGTCGTTCAAAAATCTTAAGAAAGGAGGTGTTTGATGAGTATAGGCATTTCCTCTCTAAGAATCACAGGTATAGAACAACTGAAAGAAATATTTTCAATGGGAAGCAGGAGACTGCATTAAAAACATGGAGAACGACACCTCACCTTCGGAAGATGCAATACAATAGAAATCGTCATCATGGTATGTATGGATCATCGTATATGAATTTTTATGTATTTTTATTTTTATTGTGAGTTGTTTGTTGTAGTGGCCATATTTGATTTATGATGTAATTTATTAATTATAAACTAATATTCATGATGTCCATCGTGATCATGAAGGCATTAATGGTCTTCCACGAGGAATGAAAAGTTATCCTATTCAATTCAGCCGGTTGCCCTACTATGAGCACCTACAAATTGCTCATTTGTGAAAGTGTGCAAAGACATTCAAGAAAGCAACCATGCAATGAAAGACATCATCCAATTTCATACCAATGGAGAACAAGTTAATATAAACTCAATTCCATGGATGGTTACGGAGCAAAAAAGCAATGTTTTCAAAGAAGTAATGCGGAAAATTAAATTTCCCACCGGTTTTTGAGAAAAAATGAAGAATATCATAACTAAAAAGGGTGATTTTGTGGGGATCAAAACACATGATTGGCATGTCTTCATCAAGGTAATTATTATTGTTATGTCCATAAATTTTTTTCTTGTTTGTATACTCTCTTTTTTTTAAAATGGCATGGTTTGTATATTGATACAGTATGTTCTACCTCTCTCTCTCCCGAACAACTTTGACAACAATATCAAACAAGTTATATATAATCTTGGTAAATATATGAGGTAACTAGCGATTACTTGCATGTGCTTAGTGTTTCTTTAATTCTCCGTATAATAATTTATATTTGTTTTTTTTGTGCACTATTTCAGCATATATTGTAATTTAATGTTTATTTTTGTTAAATATCGTTATTGGTTTGTATCACTTGTATATAGTTGACATCTAAAGAAATCCATAAAGAAGATATAAAGTATTGGAGGAGAGAAATTCCTTGTCTCATGTGTGAAATGCAGAAGCATCTACCATCGGCATTTTTCAATGCACATGAACACTACCTTATACACCAAGTTGAGGAGATTGAGTTGTGTGGACTTGGGCAGTCAAGGTCCATGTGGATGGTTGAGAGGCACTTGAAATTTATGAAGGGTTTTGTGAGACAATGAGCACATGCGGAGGGTTCTATGATGGAAGGATATATGGTATACCAAAACATGTTTTATGTTAGTGAATATCTTCCTATTTTAGCGTCAAAGCTCAATTTACGTTGCATTTGTGATCTGGACTCCAGTAACAAATTTGAAGGGGAGCAACTAAAGGGGAAAGGTAGATTGAGGAAGTTGAAAGGCAATTATTAGCTAGTGGATTTTTATTATATCCTTCATATTCTAATTGTATTTTCTAGTCATAATTGCTTCAATTAAGAGCATATACATCTTTGTTAAGGATATTTACACCTTTCTTTGATTTTAATGGTTATTGTCATTAAACAGATGGTAAAGAATGGGATGCAATTCATTTATACATTGCAAACAATCTTCATCATCGTCATCATCATCATCATCGTATTCATCGTCATAATCATCATCATCATGGTCTTCATCATCATCATCGTCATCATCTTCATCAGTGTCTTCATGACCATCATCAACATGCACATCATCTTCATCATAATCATCATCATCATCACCGTCATCATCATCTTCATCATCATCTTCATCATCAACGTCATCATCATCATCATCATCATTATCATCATCATCCTCATGATGATGATAATCATCATCATCATTGTCATCGTCGACATCAACATCATAATCTTCATCATCGTCATCATCATCATCATCATCATCATCGTCATCATCATCATCATCAACAACATCATCATAATCAACATCTTCATCATCATGGTCTTCATTGTCATCATCATCATCATCATGGTCTTCATCATTATCGTCGTCATCATCTTCATTGTTGTCTTCATGAATATTATCAACATGCGCATCATCTTCATCATCATCATCATCATTACCGTCTTCCTCATGATGATGAAACTCATCATCAACATCATCATCACCATCATCATCATCTTCATCATCATCTTCATCATCAACGTCATCATCATCATCGTCATCATGATGATGATAATCATCATCATCATCATTGTCATCGTCGACATCAACATCATAATCTTCATCATCATCATCATCATCATCCTCATCATCATCAACAACATCATCATCCTCAACATCTTCATCATCATCATCTTCATTGTCATCATCATCATCATCATCATCATGGTCTTCATCATCATCATCGTCATCATCTTCATCGTTGTCTTCATGATCATCATCAACATGCACATCATCTTCATCATCGTCATCATCATCATCAACAACATCATCATCATCATCAACATCTTCATCATCATCGTCTTCATCATCATCATCATGGTATTCATCATCATTGTCGTCATCAACTTCATCGTCTTCATCAACATCATAATCATCACCATCATCATCATCAACTTCATCACCATCATCATCACCATCATCATCATCATCATCATCATCATCGTCATCCTCATGATGATGATAATCATCATCATCATCATCAAGATCATCATCACCATCATAATCATGATCATATTCATAATCATAATCATCGTCTTCATCAACATCATATAAATCATCATCATCATCATTGTCATCATCAACATCATCATTATCATCGTCTTCATCAACATCATAATCATCACCATGATCATCAACATCATCATCATCGTCATCATTATCATCTTCATCCTCATGATGATGATAATCATCATCATTGTCATCGTCGACATCAAAATCATAATCTTCATCATCATCGTCATCATCATCATTGTCGTCGTCGTCATCATTATCATCATCATCGTCATCCTCATGATGATGATAATCATCATCATAATCATCATCAAGATCATCATCATCATCGTCATCACAATCATAATCATCATCATCAGGATCATCATCATCATCATCATTGTCATCGTCGTCATCAACATCATCATCATTATCAACAACATCATCAACATCATCAACCACATTGTCATCATTGTCATCATCGACATGAACATCATTATCATAATCATCATCATCATCACCATGCTCACATGCTCACATGCTCAACTTTTCAATCGTCCTTCAAAGCTATATTTTCATTTATCTAAGATAGCGATGTGTCGTTATGTAGATGGTTCTTCCCTCATTAATGTGAAGGTTCTTTATTCAAGTTAGGATATAATAAAAATATCCTAATACTATTATGGCAATTTATATAATATAAAATAACATATAATAAAAATAAAATACATATAATATAAAATAATATATAATAAAAATAAAATACATATAATATATAATAATATATATTAAAAAATGACAAGTGTATTTGGACATTGTCAAATTTACTAAGGATCGGGGGATCGGTCTGTGGCCATGCGACCCTACGGAGGAATAAGGTGGGAGCCCATGGGGGCGCCATGGAGGATAGGGGTTTTTTAGTTTTTTAATCTTTTTCAGGCAACCTGTTGCGGGCGGAGGTGAAATAGAAAGAATCCGGTGATGGATCTAGGAGCAGGGTCTGGGTTACCGGTAGACATGGTAGACTACTCAGATGACCCGTGGCAAGAGATCAACATCTTCTCCTCACCGGAAATTACCGGTATACCATCCCCGGACAAAGTGCATAACACTCTAGAAAATTTGACAACTGGAACCGAGAGTAGGGTTCTAGTTTCTCCACCACATGAAGAGCTTCTAGGTTTGTTCACAGCATGACCATTAAACTTGGCCTTAGGAGGAGCCCTGTACTCATTATTCCACTCTAGCCAACCTTCGAGCACAGCTGCAGAAACCCACTTCATCAAACTTCCCCAGGTGGAACCACAAGGAACCCCAAATAGGGAAATCGATCCTTCAGTGTCACAGGAAGCACCCATAGGAGATGCCCCCAAACAATTGGATGAAATCTTGAATGGGAACTCCACCTCGGAAGACAAAGGCACCCCTTCTGAAAGAAGTGCGGAAGAAACCCAATTCAGATCCAGGAAAGGAAATAATCACTGTTTAAATCCCTCTAGAAGAGATTTTTACCTAATTTGTGGAGTCGACATCTCCATGGAAGAAGCACTAGAGATGGACGGATTAGCCCTAGTCAGAAAAATCATAGGAAGAAACCCCACCCTGGGGAAAATGAAGGAATGGGTCAGGACAAATTGGACAGGGCTTCAAGGTGAAGGCCCGGTTATTACTCTGCTTGCAAAGGGATGGTTCGGCTTTCGGTTCAGATGTAGAGAGGATGTAGACCTCAATCGCAGCAGAGTCTGAACAAATGGGAAAGCCCCGTTTTAGCTAAAGTAGTGGACCCCCTTGTTCGATGCAGAAACAGAGCGACTAGATACAATACCAGTCTAGGTTCTCCTGCTAGGACTACCATGGGAATTCTAGAACTCGGCCTCGCTTAATGATATCTGGAAAGCATTGGGGAATTTCATTGAAGTGGACCTCTCGTTTTAGCAAATGGAAATCAGAAAGGTAGCCAGGATCCTAGTCTCTTTGAACATCAGAACCAGTCTTTTGGAAGCCTTTAATTTGGTATGGAAAACCAAGATAAAAAGATAGCTGTTGGACTATGAAGGGCTCCTGTTTCGATGCCACAAATGTCATGAAACAAGACATTTGGCAAGAAACTGCCCAAACTTTGTTCCCTCAACAACCGAAAGAAGGAAGTGGGTTAGGCGAACAGAGGCCCTGAGCTCCAAAGAAACTGATCCGAACATAGCTTCAGACGAAAATCCTCTCAGGTCGGAGGCCACAGAACAACCATTGGATCAACCAGAAAGAGCGGGAGCAGTAGTAATAGAAGGGCCTCCTCAACAGATGGAACAATGTTCGATCGCGTCTCCCCCATCGGGTATGAACACTTCTTCCCTTAGCAATCATCTAAATGATTTGCCTTTGAATGAGGAAAAATATTTTCCTACCCCTATCACAAATAGTCCCCCTCCCCCAAAAAATGGCACCTCCTCCCCCATGTTCAAAAGTACCTCCAATTCAAACCAGGAAGCCTCCCCTTCCACCATAAAAAATGACTCGCCTACTCAGTCCTCCTCTATCCATTTCCACCTTCGTTCAAGGGATGTTCCAATCCCTCAAAAACCAAAAATCCCTACAAAAGGACTAGGGGTAAATCTCAGGATCACATCCAAAGGCAAAGGGAGAGGAAGGCCATCTCACCTCTCTACGGCCCAGAGCATGGTGCTCAGGGATCAGGAAAGTGGCAGACAAACAACCATTTTCGGGGCGCTTAGAGAAGTGTAAACCCCAGATGGGGTGCCGAAATGAATTTTTTCTCCCTAAACTGCAAGGGTCTGGCAAGCACCCGAAAAAATCTTGCCCTAAAAAGGATCATGGAGGTTCTATCACTAGAAGTCATCCTTCTACAAGAAACAATGGGTCCAAAGATGGAAGTTGAAACTAGTTTAACATCACTTCTTTCACAATACTCTTTCACAGCGCAAAGTGCCATTGGCCACTCTGGAGGTCTAGAAATTGGATGGAAGAAAATAAGCATTCGGTGCACAAACTCTTGGGGCTCCCCAATTGGGCTGGGAACCTAGCTTTGCTGGGAAGATACAAACACAACCCTAACTGTTGTAAACATCTATGGGCCTTACTAAAATAGAGCAGAGTTCTGGGACTCTTTCAAAAGAGCAGGGTTTGTAAAGGAGAAAAACTTGATTATAGGGGGGGGGATCTCAATTTCACTCTTGGAGCCCATGAATTTTGGGGGCCAAAAGCACGAACTGTTGCCCTAGCCTCTTATTTCAACAATCTACTGATGGACTCCAAATCCAGAAGAATCTGCTCAAACTTTTTATGGTCAGGAAAGAAAGATCAAAAGGTTCTTCCATGGATAAAATGGGATCAAATTGCTCAACCAAAAGCACTGGGAGGATGGAAATCAAGAACATTCCCCTCTTTGCAAAATCTCTGGCAGCAAAACTAGGATGGAGACTCATCTCAACTCAGAGTCTGTGGACAGAAGTCATAGCCCAAAAATACATATCCCCAGCCCCGATTCTAGATTGGATTAGGGATATGGGATCCATGAAATCACCATCTAGATCCATTATCTGGAAATATCTGTACCACTCATTCACAATTATCTCAGAAGGATTGGTTTGGAAGGTAGGGAATGGAAAAAAAGTTAGAATAGGGGCTAACCCCTGGCCGGGTAGTGCCCAAAATCACATTCTTCCCCAACCTTTAATTCATCATATTCATCAAAAGGGGTGCTACCATTTAAATCAAATTGCAGATCCTTCTTCAACAAACATTTGGCATCAAGGTTGGAGGAAGAGTCAAGACTTGGAGATCCCAGAACAATGGGTAAACATTTGGGATCAATACACTATGGCACTACAATCCTCTCACATCCGAATCACTAATAGGGAAGATGAATTGATCTAGGAAAAATCTCAATTCAGGAAATACACCCCAAATATTGGTTATCAACATCTTTGTTCTCAACTCCTCCAAGAGAGACAAAAGTGGTGGCAGAAAGGGATTTGGAAGACAAAATTCCCGCTAAAGGAAAAAATCTTTCCATGGTGTGTTCTCGCAAACAAAATCCCAACATGGGAGAATCTTGAGAAAAGACAGATAGCAGGCCTAGGATGGTGCAGCCTATGCAAAGATGTCGAGGAAAATTCAAATCATCTCTTCTTGCATTGTGTTTTCTACAAACAGGTCTAGGAGCACTCAAAATCTCTCACATCCACATCCTTCAGCTGGAAAGGAAGCACAGTCGAAGAGGCTTGGAAGGATTGGTCAACCTCCCCACAAACAACACAGATAAAAGCCCTACCACTCATCCACATTTGGGGTCTATGGTTGGCTAGGAACAAAGCCATTTTCCAAGAAAAAACTAGCTCACCTGAAGAGGTAGCAAGAAGGGGAATGGATATAATCTCATACCTTCCCCAAGCAAAAAACACACCTCCACCAAGGTTTGTTGTCCCTGAACTAGTGAATAGAAACACACCTCGGGCTTTCTTCGATGGCGCTTCCCAAAACTCAAAGTGTGGAGGAGGTGCATGCTTATATCTAAATCAAAGTCATTTTTTTCAAATTTCTTTGGGCCTGGGAACTGGAACCAACAACTATGTAGAACTCATGACATTGAAATTACTTCTTTGTTTTGCCAATGAAAGAAATTGCAGATAGTTACAAGTATATGGTGACTCAATGGTGGTTATAAACGGGATGAATAAGATACAGAAATGTAGAACTACTTCTATAGATGCATTATTTGAAGAGACAACCCATTCTCTCTCATTCTTTGAATAAATCTCTTTCACTCATGTTTACAGGGAGCAAAATAAGGAGGCAGACAGGTTCTCAAAGAAGGGTTTGACATTACAATGGGGTGAATGGAAAATTTTGGAAACACGGGACTCCAAGGCCACGAAATATCCGCATAGGACTTTTATAAATCCATCACTCTAAAACTTTTTGTAAATTCGAAATATATTTTTGAAAGCATAGCGCAAAATCAGTCTTCATGCACATGAAGGAAAATTTTTCTCAGCTAAACAGTCCATGTACAGTTCGATGAATGGAACAGTTTTTGGTTCAGGAAGCAGGCCTACATGGGGTTTTTTTTTCAGCCACTAAGACAATCTTCTAGGACTAGTATGGTCTCTTCATATCCCAGAAGGGAGGAATAGTTACATCAGAATAGATGTAAGAACATGTATGTAAAGCTGCTTATAGCAGGAACAAAACTCATACTATATTTTAGTATGCAAATCATGATTAATAAAAATCAGATTTTTTTCTTTCGGGAAAAAAAATATTCCATGAAATAGTTTATCACTTATGTTGTGTGGTTGTTTATCCCATTGATAAAACGTGCTATATTTCCATGTTTATCAGGACAAATGACAAGATCCTTCGACAAGTCTCTTGTGGAAAGCAAAGTCATCATACAGTCCCCATCATCTTTTTGTCTCTTACACAAATAATCAACATCCTCTGTATACTATGTGATAATGGTGAGGTCCTTTATATTGTTATTTTCCTCCATTGTGAAATCACGTAAGACAAAATATAGCTTCTCAGATCAATGAAATCCTAAGATCGCAAATGTACTACAACATACATTTTAGACTAGCATGGAAAGGGAAGGAATTAGGAAATATTCCATACCCCTCACGAGGGTCGTGAACAACAAACAATGGAGCCCACTCTTCCCTTCTACACATTGCTTTAAAGAGTTCAAGGGAAGCCCTATCTTTCTTTGATTCCATAGGTATACACAATTTAGAAAATGAATTAGCAGCTCTACAACTAAAATAGATTTACATGTTATTTAATATATGAGGGACAACAAATTGGTTTGTACCATATATGGAAAACAAATTTATGAGATTTCCCTACATTCTCTTTTGACCTATGTTTATTATCCCTAATAAACAGGATTCAATGTAATATATCTATGTTTAGAGCCAACTATAGTCTATGTGTGTCTGATGGTCTTGATGCCATCGAGAATACAGAGATTGGATCTGCCAATGAGACTCCACCTGCATCCCATCCTTTTCCATCATAGCCTTGTTAGCCGATCCTGGAGTCATGCCATACCTATAGGTCAATTCATTACTAAACTCCACTCCAACAGAGGTAAGTGTTTTAGCAAGAGATCCCATCTGCTCTAATCTTCTACCTAGATCTTGGGGTGGTACAAATGGCAGAAACCTTCTCTTGTTTTTAGTGAGAATCAAACTTGCAGTACGTCTCTTGGTTTTCCTGAATTCTGAATCCAGACGAAAAAAATGTTATGAATACAAACAATTGATTGTTAATATTCTCAGGCAAAAAAATTCAGTAATGGGAAGATAAAAATTCAATTCAACATGTACATTTTCTAGGTTGAAAAATGAATATCAAAGGGAATCACAGGAAGCCATGATGTTTGGGGAATTAAATCCCTAATTAAATCTCATCCTTAATTCAGATTGAATAAAACCCTTGACTAAATCTATCTTGCCAAATGTAAGAATGAATGAAGAATGTGCAATGTGTATTAAACCAAAATGAACCCAAATGAGCTTTACCATTACATGACATATCAATCACAGAATTTATTTGGATGCAAAAAAAGTCAATGATTTTAGTTTGCACCAAAGGAAATCCTGTACATTGCAAACAAAACTGATAGTCAGTCACACTATCATGGTAAATCCCCCAAATTTAAAAATAAAAATAAAAATAAAAAGCCCAAAAATGGATCTTAAAGGATTGCCAATTCAGACCTTTCACTTTATCCTTGTGGGCACAATTGTCACAAAACCACTCCCCCATGGGAATTTTGACAACAATGGGGAAAAGCAAATACATGTGATAGCCCTTGTCACACTTATCACACAATAATCTTTCCATAATATTGTTGACAAGTTGTGTTATCCTTTCCAAATGCTCCTGTAAATTAATATCGTTCAATGCTTTGTAATGAAGAATGTTGTTCATTACTTTGTAATGTAGTTAAAGTGTAACTTGGCGAGAATGCAATGACAATGTGGTGCATGGGGGGCATGGATGTTGTAAAATTTATGGCAATTGTGTTTCTTGCACATAAACACAAATTCCATATAATGTTGCATTGCTTACAACCTTAGTGCCTAGGAATAGACTACTGTGCCTCAGCCACGGGGATTTGAACTAGGTGTGGAACTTGCCAAATGGCCAAAAACATTCACTGCTGGTTTAGCTAACCTTGGGATGCCCCACTCCTATGGTTTTTTGGGAAATGGTTCTCCAGGAACTCGCACACTTGTTTCCTCTTCTGCTCCAATACAATGCTCTTGCAACCTTGATTCTTCCTTTTACAATTTCAAGCCATCTTTGGAGTTGAAGAGATTGGCTTATTAGACTAAGATTTGTCTAGATATATCTCTACATTGAAAATTGTAGTCATGTATTTTCAGGAGAAATGAAGGTACTTACACCATCATTTCTCTAATCATCATACAGTACTATGTCCTAGAATGTCTGAAAAATGTGTAATAGCTAGGGAATGAAATACTAAAAGAAATGTACTTACAACTTTGGCATTTCTTGTAAGGTATCTTTTTCTCAAATCTCATGAGTTACCTTTAAAATAGCAATCAATCCTTTCAAATGTAGTTAGAGGCTAGAGTCTGTACTGATGATAAATTTGTGGACTTACTTGCAAAAAACTATGTATACGAGATTTCTACTTTTCGTGGAAAGGATTGGTTTGGCCCTTGGAAAAGATAAATTGTTGTTTGGTTCACTGATGAAGACTTCACACATCACAATGGAGAACATGAGCATTACAATTTGCAATGAAATTTCTTCTTCTAGAATATGGTGTGGAATAGAGTTTTTATGCACATGGAAGTGGCCAGGAGGCAATGCAGTGCAATATCTCTTGCCATTCTTATGTGAATGTGCAAAAAGATACCAAAGTTATCCTCAACAAATTATGGTGAACTCTATCATTAATATATTGTTTGTAGGGGCATTAAAAGGTATCAATTTGGGTAAATCCTACCCTCTAAATTCCTGGCTTATCTTTGATAATGAAGTGGATAAGATTGAGGAACCATTATTACGGGCTTTGGTGATGTTACTTGCAGTGCTGTTAAATGATAGTAGTGTTTAGACAAAGGCAGATACTTCCTGCTTACTACATTATTTCCTGAAAAAGGAGTTTCAAAATGAATCTACTGTCAATAGCTTTACAAAGATTATACCACATATTTTCCAAATCCTTGTTCTAATGGTGCAGAAGAGAATCAGGAACTCAGAGGAAATCAATCAAGACTTTTCTTTGGAAGAAGGGAATATAGGAAACATGCAAGAGGGAACATGCCAGTGGCTGCAAAGATCTCTTTCTGGACCACCCTTAATATTATGTTAAATGGAGCAGGCAGGTGAATGGAAACTTTATTGACAAATCATTGTTAATTTGATTGGCTACTTGTATGAAATAAGTGAACTGCAATTGCTTATGATAGTAATTGGATTCATTTACAGAACGAAGAAATGGTATCTCAGAAAATAAGTGGAGTTGTTGTTGAACTTTGGTAGATAACATGTGCTCTTTTGTTAGAAAATGATACCTCGTCATACCTTAAATGAATTTTTTGTTTTGGCTATGGAAAAGCTTCCCTTTCCATAGCTGACATGATTTTTTGTTGTGAGAAAAAGATCCATTGTCATACCTGAAATGATATGTTTTGGTGGAAAAAGGCTACCTTGTCATACATGAAATGTAAGAAAATGTATTTGTGACAAAATACTCCCATGTTGTAATTCCCATGTCAATTTTCTTTGATTCCTGATCATAGGTTTAGCTGATGCATGCTAGGCTATAGTTTTATCTAAAATGTGGAAGGGTTGCTTTTTATTTGTGTGGAATTTAAATGTGTGAACTCTCTTATTACTTTTGTTTTTACTTTTTTTGGGGTTTTATATGAAACAACATTTAAGATAGTTCAGTCAGGGTCAATTCTAACAGCTGTCTTTTATACAGGGAAAAATCTCATAATAATGGTGAGGTACCACTACTGGAACAGGCCCCAATCATGGGAACATACTCAACATACTTGTTTTCTGCAGGCCTGCAATCCATGACTGAGGAGGAATTGACCGCAAACAATGAACCATGTTGCTCAGAGAAATTTGACAAAATTGGTATCTATTTAGTGTTTTCTCTCAAGTCCATCACTGACTGTTCAGAAACTTGCTGATTCTTCTTGCCTGTAATCTCAAACTCAGGTTTGTTCTCACTTGTATTCTCAAACTCAGCTCCCAAAATGTTTGACAATTTTGAATGCAAAGACTCTCTCTTTGAGCCCTTTGACACACTCCACATATTAACCTATGCTCAATCATCTAAGCTACTTGTCAACTCACCAATGTTTGGTCCAAACAAGATTCCTTCAGTGGTCAAATTCTAGGCTGAAACCATGTGGGGGTAAGTGAAATATTTGGATTTTTAAAAAATCCATCAACAGGCATCGCTTTACCTACGTCCAACCGACACTTGATAAACCCATTCGATAGCCGTGTCATGACTCCGATGCTTCCGCTCGTCGAACGACCGACGGTTAAAGTGTCGGACCACGTCAGAAGACCGTCTCTTCCAGTGTCGGATGGAGTCATATTTTCGACACTTTCTGGATAAAATACCGGCGACGTTGCCATTCCTACGACACTTCTGTCCGTTGGAAGGCCGATGCTTCAAGGTCTAAGGACGTCGTATTTTCGATGGTTTATGCAATTTTGGTTGGCACTTTTGAAGGAAAAATGGTCAAATATGCGACACAATGTTCTGTCCGATCTTTGACCCACATTAGTAGAATGTTGAAGATCCGACGTTACGCCACCGACGGCAAAAAAAAATTTATGTGTCGAAAATTCGACAGAGAAGTGTCAAATTTCAGACATGCCAGGTGTTGGATTTTGGGTTGAAATTCCGTTGTGACAAAACATTCATGGAAACATGGACCAATCGACAAACATGATCACTAACACTTTCTATCAACTATAAAAAGGCATTAGTCTTGGTTGATGCTCTATGTAAAGAGACAAGATGTGTCAGAGCTCCTACGATTGGGCTTCTAGCAAGGAAACATTCCTCCAAAAGTGGTTTTGGCATATGAACTTCAGGTAATTAGACAAGATCACAATTTTTAGGTGTAACATAATACCTCCAAAAATATGAAGCTAGAGGGATGTGATAGGTGAAATAATTTGTTAGATGTGATTTGATGCAGAGGAAAAAGATTGATGAGACACAGTATTTATAAAGCACCAGATACTCTGAGTTATACTCTATCCAACTCAAATCATGGTTGTTGACCAATACACTACAAATCCATGTACACTGACCAAATCATGGCTACCAAAAATACACTGTAGATCCATCATACACAAGACTCAAATTTGGACATAGCTACTAGGAATACATTGTAGATCTATGTCATCATAACTCAAACTTGAGAATAGCCACCCGACATACATTGTGGATCCATGCAATGACTCAATCAAAAAATACTCCATCACAACCCAGGGATAGGAAAATATTCAAGTGAAAACCTAAATACCCAGGGTCTTCATCCCAATCCCAAATAGTACGATTCTATCCATGCAAATATATTTATTGATGTCAAACATGGTAGAAACCACTTGATTACTGGTCATTGATGTATACTATTATCAAGTGTGAGGGAAATCACCATTAATGTCAATGATTCCTAAGGTACCCTAGTACATTCTTCTAAATGTGAATAGATGACTTGTAGTCGAACAATCGATGAAATCTTTCAATCAGAGGCCAATGATGAAAGCCTACTGTCGAAAGAGAGGAAACATGCCATTGAGGTATGCAGGCTTCAAGGTACTAATGATTTTCTAATACTAATTCCCCAATGATGAGTTGATTTCGACATGAATATACTCGTCGAAGGAGGGCCATGATGTGTCCCCATCATCGACACAAAACTTGGAACAAAAGTGCTTTTGAAGTGATTTTGATTATAGATCAACCATGGGCCTAACTGAGGTATGACTGACTCAAAGGAAGGTAAGGTAACTGCAGAGTTAAGTTGTGGTAAAGACACCCTTGAACATTAAATGACACAGAAAGTAAATTGGAAGAATAGACTCAACGAGGAAGAGACCAAACATAATGCAAAGACAAGATGATGCATTCTTTGAATTGACTCAAAGAAGTAAGATTACTCATGAAAGTGGATCGACTTGATGAAAAGATGATTTCCCAACTTTTTGAATGAAATGAATACAAGTGTCATGTTCAAGGGTGACTATAAGATTCCATTAATACAAATGAAAAATGTTCTCCCATTCCATTAATTTTCCCATCACGATGGATGAGTACCTCTTTGTTTTTTAACGAGCTTGAAAAGGGTAACATACCATCGATATAGCTCATCATAAGATGAGTCCAGTATCATATGTTTTATGAACCTGAGAAAGGAGGGGTTCATTCCCAGATAAGGGTCCTTCATCATATAATTTCACGAGTCCGAAGAAGGTAAACTCAGTTGTCGTTTCATGTTTAGAGAGTGACATGACTAAAGAAAACTCCAAAATGGACTTTTTCGTAAATGGCAGATTGATATTTTGCATATGTGACCATTGTAAGTCAGCCTGAAAGTATGGCTGGATAGCCATTTCAACAAAGAACAAATCCATGCCAATTGATGAACCTATTGGCATACACCCAACATCTAGCAGGCATTTGAAAGTGGTCTTCCAAACTGGTTATTGACACTTAGAAAAATATCTTCAAACCTTAAGTCACCAAGGTGATTTTATTTTTTTCATCAAACTTGGAGAGTGAGACATCCACAATGTGAGGAATATCATACTGAATCAACCATGCCAATATTCTCTCCTACAACCTCATCATCTAACCTTGGCGGGCATTTTACTAGGATAGTGCAAATGAAGGTGAGAGGCACTTTTGGCATATTGATATCTTCCTCCTTAGAGACTCTTTGGGAAATACAAAACCATGGTTGGATGCACCAACCAACATACTAGATACTGTAATGTTCAGATAATTTTTCTCATCATCCTATGAGAGGTGGCGCGCATTTCCTTGAGGCCACTTAGGCAGATTTTACCAATAATTCCATAGACAATTTGTCCAAAACCTAAGGTGGATTTTTCATTTCACCCAAAACCTAAAATAATGCTACTAGATGATGTATTACACCTTACTGAGCACACCTATGCTGATTTCACTCCTAGAATCATCTTCATTTTCCTCAGGCAGGCATCTTACTGAACTTTGGTGTATGACTGCCTGAAACCCTGTTCTGGCAGATCCATATCTTCTTCCTCAAGCATTATCAAACCAATGTGAGTGACATGGTCAGGTACAAAAAAGATACATCTATAGGATGACCACGTGGTGCAATCATTTTCTTCAACCCACAAATTGTGGTAGGCATTTCCCTAGAGCAATTCTGACTAATTTCACCAAAAATCCTTATCTTGGGAGGCCTGTATCTTCTTCTTCAAGGAGTTTTTCTGAGAACCAGGGCCATGGTCAGATAGATATTTCAACAAACTATGGGATGGAAGTTCATGGTGGGCATTTTCTTCTCCTTATGAATTATGGTGGTCATTTCCATAAGGAAGCTGCTTTAGGGAAGTTTTTCAACACTTAGTCAAAATCACCAAATTATCACACCGTTACCAACTACTACCAGAATGTAACAATGACATCATGAGACATTAGGACACCAACATGTGTTTTTCAACTTCATCACACATGCCATATCAACACTTCTTTTGTCATTAATGACCTCCTTTGACATCAATGACAACCATACTCAACAGTGTCCTTGTGCTAATAAAATTCATAGGGTGACATAGATATGTTCCTTGTTGAAGTGGTTATCCACCCATGCTTTCAGTTTTCCTCATGATGGTCACATGTGCAAGAAATCAGTCTGCCAAAGTAGGAAAAATATTGTTTTGCGTATTCAGAAATTTGGTTAAGTATTGACCAATATTCCAACAATACAAAAATAATTTGGCATACCTTGACGATTTCTATTACATTCCAAGTTCCATAGGTGAGGTGTCATTCTTCATTGTTTTTTTCAATTCTCTTCCTTACCATTGAATTTTTCTTTGTATGTAGTTCGATAACTATGGTTCTTAGGTAGAAGGTGCCTATACTCATCAAACACTTCCTTTACTAAACTCCTTGAAAGACAAGATTTTATCCTGGGACCACAAGATGGACATGCAAATTTACCCTTTGTTTGAATACCTACAAGATATATGAATTAGTGTAGCGAATTAGAATTACCATTTAAAATAATTCAAGGTATATTCAATAGATATATATAATATTAAAGAACAAAAGAAAGTAACAATATACCACAAAAATGTGTCAACCCGAGAGCATCATGAATTGTCCATCCAAATATTCCATGGAATTGAAATCATCTTTTCCCTATTGGTCTAGAGATGTCATACATAGTGACGCCACCCATTATATATGTTCATATCTTTAACCTGGTACTTACCTAATTGGTCCAACATACATGATTAATTATATTTAGCTATATGTCGTTATATATAAAAGACATAATTATCATGCATGAAACAAAGAAATGAAATATTTAGTGATAAGACTTTCAAGTAAAAAACACAAATTAATTAAATACATAAAAAAATCATTGCCAACATTGTGTGCTCTCTCTTGACCGATATCCAAGGAGGAAGTTTATTGTTTATAACAAAAAGATGCCACACTAAGTAGGTAGAACGAAGCTCTCCAAATGGATTGACACCATCAGTTGCCAACAAAAGTTTAACATTACGAGGTTCTTCTTTGAAAATTGGCCACATTTCTTCTTGTACCTAAATGCAGACCCATCTGCAGGCATTCGAAGAACATCGTCTCGACTTCTGTTCTTTGCATGGAAATCCATAAACTGTGCTATACTTTGACACTTGAACAACCACTGGATACGTGGAATTATCGGAATATAACGAAGAACTTTGTGAGGCACTTTTTTTGTCACTTTATCAGTTCGATACCTACTTGTTTGACATTGTGGGCATTCATTTTCTAATGCATATTTTCCATAGTATATGATATGATCATTAGGACATGCATTAATAGCTTGATACTCCATTCCAAATTCTTTCATAATCACATATATCTCTTGATATGTGCATGGTAAAATCTTTGACGTTGGTAATAGAAATTCACCTAACAATCTACAAAATTCAAAAGAATAAGTCAATGTAAACAATATTAATCATCAATATCGCATCCATACTTTACAAATTAGATAACAATAGCAATATAGGAAAAAAGTCAACCCTTTATGTACATGTGAACATGAAAACATAAATAATTAACAAATTACATACCTTAGTATCTATGTGAGACAGGTGTTTGATAAACCATTCAAAACCTTCAAGTTCACTAACAACAATATAGTAGATAGAAGATTTGTTTTTTAGCCTTCATAAAGAGGTTGACGTGACTTCTCGAGTAGCGGATCAACATCATGACTATCATCTTGGCTATCCTCATCCATTGGAGCAAATGTGTCTTCGATCAATCTATGTATCTCATCTTCCTGATTTGTAACACTAACGTTATCTCCATCCCTATCATCATTAAGAACTTGATCAGCTTCAATATTCTGATCTAGATGTTCGACACCCTGGAAATGAGTATTTTTGCTAGTACTTGGCATATAACTCTTTGGAAGGGGACATTTTGGGGGAATTGTCTATATATTTACAAACAATGTAGTAAAATTAGTGTGTATAGAACATATAATAAAACGATAAGACATTTTATTGAAATTCATGACATGATGACTATTACAGAGAATACATTAAAAATTGAATAACCTCTTACCAAATGACGATATTCATAACCCCCTTCAGCGTGCCCCTTCTCCCTACAATGTATTTCAGCTGTCGTTATTAAAATTCTTCTTCTTTGCAAGCCCCTGCAATCAGAGCAAGGGAAATAACATTTTCCATCTCCCCTCGCCTCTAATGCCGCTCTAAACTGAGCAAGCTTCCTTGCATTTTTATTCATAGTGAAAAATCCTTGTAGTGACAAGTAATTGTCTTACCTACACCATACCAAATAGTAACTTGTAAAATACATTAGATATAAGTATATTTCTAAATGTAGTATATTATATACCAATTTCTATAAAGAAAAACATGAAGAATGTCATGAATAGGATTGTCATTGATGACAACATTAATGACAATCATTTTGGAAAAATATGGTAATTTGGTGAAAAACAAGAAAATGACAAAGTATGGGGAAAGTAGTAAAAATTTCCTTAGGGAAATGCATGCCATAATTTATGAGAGAATATAAATGCTCGCACGACATGGGGGTCCTGTAGATTGTTAATTTTCCTACCTGACCATGTCTTCAGTTTGTCCTGAAATTTCCTGAGGGAGAGGTTATAGACCTGCCAAAACAGGGGTTTGTGCTAGAGCAAGCAAAAATGGCTAAGTAGCCTTAGAAAGATGCCCGCCCTAAATTATCGGTTAGAGTAAATTCCCATAGCACATGGGGGTCTTGTAGTGTGTTGGTTTTTCTACCTAAAAATGTTATTATTTCTCCTTAAGAATGTTTGAAGAAAAAGTTATGAATCTGCCAAAATGAGGTTTCAAAATAAAATTTTGTAGAAAGTCCTCAAAATGACTAAGTGTTGGAAAATTGGCTCAGGTAGCCTTAGGAAAATGCTCGCCACAAATTGTGTTTTGAAGAAAATGGGGGTCTTGTAGATTGATATTTGTTATACCTGACCATTTCTTCAGATTTTCTTGGAAGTAGCTGAGGAAGAAGTTATGAACCTGCCAAAACAATGTTTTAGGCAGATTGGACCAGACTAAGAAAATTGTGTTGGAAAAACTGGCTCATGTGGCCTTGGGAAAATGGTCGCCATACCTTATAGGTGTATGATAAAAATTATCTGAATCTATCATCCTATAGCTTGTTGAAGAAGCTATATCACCATGGTTTCAGTTCTCAAAGAAGATGTTTGATGACAAAGATAATGGTCTGCCAAAACAAAGTTTCAAGTTGTTTTACACTATTCCAGTAGTGGCAAAAATGCTTAGTGGCCTCAGGGAAATGCCCACCCTATCTCATAGGATTATGAGAAAAATAATATGAAAGTGTTAGACGATAGATTGTTGATGGGTTGCATCGAACCATGGTATCAGTTATCCTATGGAGTGCTTTATGATAAAGATATAAATCTACCAAAAGTAAGAAAAATATTATTTTGCATTTTAAGAACACAAGAAAATTGGGCGTGTTAGATTCAGTAAATTGAAAAGGCATTTTGAAATGCCCACAAGGAGGGGTTATTTTGATGATAAAATTCAAGAGGTAGCATAGGCATGTTCCTTGGTGAATTGAATATCCATCCATACCTTCAGGTTGTCTTATGATGGTCTCATATGCAAAATATCAATCTTCCAAAAATAGGAAAAATAATATTTTGCATAGTGAGAACAAAAGAAAATTGACTAAGTGTTAAAAACAGGAGTTTGAGAAGTCAGTTGGAAATGCCTGCCAAGGGATGTCTTTGTGCAAGTAAATTTATCAAATGTCATGGATCCATTCTTTGGTAAATTGTCCATCTGCTCATGACTTCAGGTCTCCATAGAGTGTTCACACGTGTGAAATAGGAGTCTTCCAAAATAGGAATAAATATGTTTTGATGTTCAAAAGAAGTTTAGAAGCTATTTTGAAATGCTTGCTGGAGGTTGTGTTTGTGTCAACAGATTTATCTTGTGATATGGTCGTGTTCATTGTTGAAATGGCTATCTAGACATGCTTGTAGGTTTCCTTATGGTGATCACATGAGGGAGAAATAAATATGCCAAAGTAGAAGAAAAAATGTTTTTACAAGTTAAAAACAATTTTGTCTAAGTGTTAAATTAAACAGTTTGGAAGCCTATATGCTGATGTGGACAGTACTGAAGACAAGAGACTAATGGTGTATGGATAGAGTTGAGACAGGGCTACTGCAGTATGTTGTATGTTGAATGACTTGCTGAGTACATAATGAAGACTTTCTGATTGGTATTTTTTATGTGTGTGCCTGTGGCAAACTTTGGAAGAGTCTAATGTATCAATTGTAATTTATAGTCTGAAATTTGTATAGGGAGGTTGGGTGGAACTAGGGAAAGACTTATTGGTATTTTAACAAGTTGAAGCTTGTTTGGATGTTGTAGCATCCCAGTCACTTGTAGTTGACTGAACCATTATGGTGGGCGGTGCCACCTTATGGGCTATAGCCCATATTGGAGATTGAATTCTCTACTTATATCAAGATTACAAAACTATATCTTGTGTCCCTTGTGTAATTTCTCGATCGTGATGTGTTTAATTGATGAATGAGATGTGCCTAGTTGATATTGTTATTTGATAAATATGTTGTTGAAGCAATTGTGAAATAATGATATAAGATTGGTAGAAAAAGTTGAAAATGAGTTGAAGCCTTAGCTCAATGATTAACCCCCCCGTCCTGGTGAGCATTGTGTCTAACAAACTGAAGTTTTCATTGATGTCAACAAGTGTTGTGCAATGGCCTTTGATTTACTCACAAGGAGAACTTGATAGTTGGGGCATTGGAACACTAGGTGGCCCAAATGGCCCAAATGAAAGTTGTCCTTCTATCGTGGAAAGTGATTAATACCGTGTCAATGGACAATAGCTTAGTGGAGCATCGGGTCTATTAAAAAACACGAATTGGATAGAGTCATTGTTGACTAGACCCTCTTGTTGCAATTACTCTGGTTTAAATTAAAGGAGGGAGTTGCAGGGTTGTTAAATTTGTTTGTAAGGTACATGACCCAAAGAATACAATTGTTATTTTGAGCCTCAATGTTAGTTTGTATCCTCAAAAAAGGGTGCATGCTTACCTTTTATGAATTTACGGCCAGATGATTGTTGCAGAGTATGACTGATATCTTTAGTTTTGGATATGGTTGATAAAGAAATCCAGGCTCAATCCATGCTCAATCAATCACCAAGAACCTTGTCGTAACTATAGAAAATGTACTGAAAATGCATGAGTCAGGCAGTACAACGAACGAATGATTCCATGCACATTCTCACATTATGCTTTCAAGGATGGAAGGATTGAGATTTTAGCCCGGAGACTCCATAGACACTTTGTGTGCTTGTCAGAGAGGGACTGGGAGGTAGCCAATGCTTGTTGATCATTTTTATAAATAAAATACTTCTTTCAAATAGGGTACCCCTTCACCCAGACCCAACAGATTTGTAACACAAAATAAAATTTTAAATCTGAGTAGAGTTGTGAAGCTTCAACAAAAAGAGAATCCTGCTCTAACTCAGCAAGGATAATTATTAATTCCATTACAACTTGACCCACGCATAAATAGCCAAGAGCCGTTGAAATATGGCATTAGTTTAGCGGGTGTGCAAAGATAGCCATATATCATCAATATAGAGACGAAATTTCCTCAAAAATTAAAAACTTCGATATTGCCATGGTTTTTCCGCCATGACAAAAAAAATTAAGTATTAATCCACGAATATTCAAAACGTGGAAATATTTGATGGAAAAATCTGCCCAAATGTATTAGTGTAGCCCATGGATGGTGCACGTCCATATCCCTTCTACAGAGGGATAGTTGGTGGCGGGCATGTGTCCTTACCACCCATCATCATAGGTATCCCTTCTACCGGACTGATAGGTCCAGGTTCTAGTGGGACCATTTCCACTGCACACACTACTGCTGGTCCGCCACCCACTAGTGGTGGCCCCGTGCCAGCCACCGTGGTTCATACCATATCACCCTTTATAGCTGGGGGAAGTGGCCCTTCCACGTCAGTTCCGACAATTCCTGCCATACCAGTTACTTTTCCTCCGGTCAAAAGTCAACCTCATCCACCCCCAGTTATGCATGGGAACTACATTCCTACTGCCACCAACACCATTTTCGGTCCTTCTAGAGCCTCTCTCAATTGTAGTCTCCCTTTTATGGTTAGTCTCAACCTTCCTGATTTGGCACGGTTAACTAATGACCCCATTAGTCATCAACCATAATGGTCTCCTATTCCTACAAAAATTCCCTCAGACATCCCTAAGTTCTAGGGTAAGGTGGGAGAGGATCCACAAAATCACATCATGTCATTGCATCTATGGTGTTCATCTAACAACATAGTGGATGATTCCATCCGGTTTAGGTTATTACAGTGCACACTTACTGGTGTCGTGATCAAGTGGTATATTGAAATACCTCATGCAACTTACCATGACTTCTCCTCGTTAGCTTTGATGTTCCTTCAATACTTCTAGTTACCCATCTGTTATGACGAGGGAGTGGATATATTATTATCTTGTCGAAAGAACACAACTACCCACATCCCGGATCATATCCATGAGTGGCACTATCGCCGTAGATTATGTAAGATCCAGTTAGATGATAGGATATTCCTAGATTGGTTCCTCAAAACCTTACCCCCTCCCATAGCCAAGGATGTTGCATCTGAACGCCCCCAAACCATAGAGGAAGATATCCTTAAAGTTCAACAGTTCAATCTGATATACAACGAATCTGGATACTTGTATACCATTATGCCTAATGCTCCTCATGTCAACAACTCCCATCAAGAGATGCCGAGGGATTCTCATGTTGTTAATGGATTTATTAGATCCATTACCCAGTACCCTCATTTTTACTTGACCTCTCCTTTAATGCCACCCCATCCAGGTAACACCCATCGTGTTTCCAAACCTAGTTACGCCCCCGATTACTCACGTGTGATGGCTCAATCCATAACTACTTCCTCCTTTGCGGTTCACTGTTACGCCCCTGACTATTCACACGTAATGGCTCAGTCCAGAGCTAACCCTTCCTATGTGCCTTCCACACCAGCTCCTCACATTCATAGACTGACTTATTCATCACACTCATGTTCTAGCCAGACGACCGAATTTGCATCCCCACCAGCTCCTCCAGTCTATTATGCACAACCTGTGCAACCCACTTCGGCTCCGATCCCAACTCCTCATGTTTCTATGGTACAAATCTGTTGAGCCCCATTTTGTTACTCTTTTTGAGCTAAAAAACTCATGTATTAACGCATATTTTGTTGTCATTTTGACGTCTTTGCATCATATAGACTACCATTCAATTTCAGGTATGATCTTATTTTGGATTTATTTAAAAATGATTCATTCTTGATTATTTTACTATTTTAATGAGTAAATTTGATGATTATTTGATGTAACTGCTAACAAATGCATTCGTCAACTGCAGAGCATGCTTTTTGGGCAAATTTGACATGTAAACACACATTCAGCTAGATATGCGCATAACATATCCAGCTCGTCATTCAGCTCGCTGAGACAACCGCGCGTTGGAATTGATTGATTCTCCAGCATTTAAGCATGGAGTGACCTAGAACCATTTTTTGTCCACATGCCGAAGTGATAGCACGAGCCTCATTTTGGAAGGTTGCCATCATTGACATCACGCCATTAGTTCACGCCAAAGAAGGGAAGCCTATACGCCACCTCATGCGCAATGGAAACCAACTCACAATAAGGGAGGGAAAACGACTGTGTGTTGGCATCAGAGTAATGGATTGTAATAATGGTTGACTCATCTCAAAGAGCAGTCGACCACTAAAGGGTCGACTTGCTTTCTTTCTCAAAATTATATATATAAGAACGCTTGTATGCGAAAAGAAGTTAAGTTAGGAGCAAGTAGTTTTTAGCTCAACAAGATTTTATGTAATTCATACTCTGTTTGATATTTTTAATGGAAGTCATGTTACACTATCTATGATCGTGTTCCATTAGCATTTAGTAGGCTGTGACTCTGTTTGCTAGGAGGGCCCCCCGCCAATCAGAGTTTTATATTTTCGTATAGTCTCTTTCATTTCCTTTTCATTGTAATTAGTATAGTTTTATTCATAGATTATTTATGCAATTTCATTCTTGCAATTGTTTATATTATTTCCTGTAGTTTAGATTTCATTTCAGTATTATGATGCTCATAGCTTATATTTCATTTGAGTATTATGATGTTTACATAGTCTTTCATTTTAAGTTAGCAACCGGTTGCATATAGACTAGATTGTAATTCCTTTTTGCATATAGACTAGATTGTAATTCCTTTTTGCAATTAGACTAGATTGTAATTTCTTTTGATTCTGCATATAGGCTAGATTATAATTCCTTTTGATGCATTTCTAGTTTGTTGTTTGATTTAAATGTTAATAGAGTAGACTACTTCAATGTTAATAGGATAAATTGCTTCAATATTGTAGAATTTAATCATAGTTAGTTTTAATTTTGCTAGTTCTTATTATGTTCTGAGTTTATGTAATTTCCAATTTCTTGTGAAAATATGGCCATATGCAGTGCTTAGTTTTGTGAAGGAAGAGGAAACTGCATTGATGCTTTTACTGCTCGGCGTTTCGATCTCTCTCTGAGATCATCATCAGGAGTGCTTTCTTAAGTTGATCAAGAGGCCAATGATTCGTTTATATATGGTTTGGGTAAGTATGCTTGATTTTAATCTTTAAGTTGGTCGACTTGGTTTACAAACCATTGAAAGTAGTACTAGGGTTTTAATAATTTATGGGTTCTTTAAAAATTTTGAAAATATTATTATAATGTATAATTAATGAAACTAAGTTAGGTTAATTTAATTTTTATTTTTTTAATTTTATTTTTAAATTTTTAAATTGAAGATTGATAAAATTACCAAAGAAATTTATAATTTAGTTAAAATTATTAATAATTAGCGCTGGCTAAGTTTAAAAGGAGGAAAAATTAATACAATATTTAATTTTTTTAAAGAAATTATTAATTCTTAAAAGTTTTAATTTTTAATTTTTAAAAAAATAATTAAATAGTATAGGGAATTATTTTATTATATTATATTAAAGTTATTAAAGTATAATTAATAGTGTTATGAAGTTACTATAAGAAAATTATAATTAATACCATTATAATTTATTATAATTTAAGTTTTTATTATTTAAGAAAACTTTTTAAAAATTTTTTATTTAAGAAAAGTTTTTACAAAATGTTTTTTAAATTTAAAATTTTTAAAAAGGTCTTTTAAAAACAAGAGGAACCTAATGCTAGAGATGGACTAGGGCAAAGAACGAAGTGGGGGATACAACCTCATTGGGCCTTAGGGATTTTTCTACTAGGAGTGCTTTCTGAGGGAGTGTAAAAGGGGAAGCCAAGTGTCATTAAGTTTCTTACCATCATCTCTATTCAAGCAACCATTAGTCATGTTGATCTCAATCTTTTCTCTTATTCCGTTTTGCTAGGTTGTCTTCTCTTGCGATGACCATGACATTTTCATGACAAATATGGTGTTGGGTAAGGTGGGCATGTTTAGCTAGGGCAGACTTCTTATGTCTATCATGCTTAAGGTCTGCTCCATGTTCTTTAAGTCTAGTAGCTATGGATCTTCCCATTTCACCTATGTAGGGTTTGCTACAGGAACACGGGATTGAGTAGACACCCTTAAAGTATTTGGGTTTTATGGGGTCCTTAAGACAGTCCAGTCCTTAGCATATTTTACATAGTTAAAGTCTGTTTTCTTCGGTTCTTTGAGTATGTTTTAATTAGAATAGTTAGACATTTATTATATTTCCTTTAAAAAGTCTGTGATAAAATTATTTAGAGTATTTATTAAGTGTTTATTTCTTTTTACCATATGATTATGTTTTGTAATATTAGCTTGAATTGATTTCATTTCTTCATATGTGATTCAGGGTTAGTTATATTAATAGATAGGTTGATAGGTTATATATAGAAGTTGTTATTTTTAGTTAGATGGTTACTAGATAAGAATTAAAGATCATCTTCATTAGTTTTTCTATTTATTTATAAGTTACATCCTCTCCTTTGCATTTATGTTTTGTCTTTTGTTATGTTTCCATGACATAAAGAACCATGTTTACCATTACTTGCAACTGGACATTCCTTAGTTTACATGTTTTCATAGAGGTAAAGTTAGACTTAATTCCCTTTAGTTTCTATACCCCATTTAGAAGCCACTTTGACTCTCTTCCTACCCCTGTCCCAGTCATTATAAATGCTTATCCCCAAAATAATCCAGGAGAGTGGAATTAGTCTGAGTTGCCATGTATATTCTTAGTTCTATATCCTAGTTGATGTAATTTTGTAATCCTCCTTTGTATAGTTAGCTTTCAAAGTTGTTTAAAGTAGTAGAATAGGTCTCAAGGGATAGTTTATTATTATAAGGTTATCTTGTTTTTATGCATTCCTCCATCAAGTATGTATAAAGTAGAGTAGTATAACTCGATACTACACTAGTCTAATCCTCTGTCCTAGCTTAATCTTCTTAACTGTTGAATTCTTAGGAGTCTTGTTTCTCATTTCGAAAGATCTTTTGATCTATGTTTGTTAAAACATTTCCACGACATTTTAGGAATCCTTTTTCCTTCACATATATTTTGTAGCAACTCCAAGCTTACAAACCCCAGTCGATAATTAAATATTAGGTAAACTATTCAAGACAATATTGTGCCCAACATTTTGGCATCGTTGTCGGGGAGTTGTTCTGTAAGGTAGAAAAAATAGAATTTGCTTATGAATTTTAGTGATAGGTTGGTGGCAGGGGAGAGGTAAGACAAGAGGTAAGAACCTGTGCATCTGTTATAACAGGCGCCCCCAAACCCAGCAACAGAAGTAGTCTAGGTTTTCCTTTAGTCTAGTTTTTCATGAACAAAGTCTAGGTGGATAAGGATAGATAGGTTGCCTTTATATTACACAACAAGGGGGAGGGGAAACAGTAAGATGCAAAGATGAATTCACTACGAAATTTCCATAGTGTGACATCCTGACGCATCCACTTTAGTGGGTTGCCCCAAATCCCTTTGTTCCTGTTTCGTATAAGTGTGTTTATTTTATGCAAAGCTTGATTTATTCCTCTTAAGTGTGTTTAGAGTAGATAGTAAAATTTCGTTTAAATTTTAAATTAACTATTATGGGGACATAACTCCCCTCACCATTTACTTAGTGGAAAGATACCAAAAGACACCTATAGGAAGTCATCTTCCTAGAAACCTAAGGAGACTCTCTTAAGAGGTCTGATCAGGGAAGTCATGGACGATACTTTGATAGGAAAATTTGAGGATCTCGTTCTTGAAATTTTTTCTAGGGATCAGTTATTAAAAACCTATAAGCATCCCAATACAACTTCTTCTCTAGTAGGAGACCCAAACTTTGTTTACCCTTCCCAAGTAAAAGCACTCCTTGACAAATATGTAGTTTCACAAATTGAAACATCCAAAGTAGAGTCTACCTCTCCTATAGGGTCAAATAGGATCATGGCCAATGGGAGGAAGATCTCCCCTAAAAAATAATAATGGGGCACCTCAGTCTCACCTCAGAAAAAGGCTCCTTTTAGCAACCCAACTCACAACAAGAAAAATAAAGAAGAGTCATCAGTAAGGACCATCTTCTGTTCAAAATGTAAAGCTAAACATCTCCCACAAGAATGTCCATTCAAAATTTCCACATGTGATATTTGTACAGGACGTCATCTGTTGCCTCAAGGGGCCAGGGTGAACCTTGCTAGAATAGAAGCTGATCCTCCCTCCCTGAACACTCTTCCTCCTTTACTTGATCCTTAAAAGTTACCTTGGGTTGTAATCATTTGTATATATATGTAGATATGTTTTTCGAATAAACAAGAGTCATGTCTAATTGTAAGAGACTCTTCTTCTATGTTTTTTTTAAATAAAACCAATCATCTAATAAATGGTTTTGAAAATTTAATTATAGGTGGGTCTTTTCTATAAGACACTATCTAAAAGAAAAGTGCTCTAAAACAACTAGTCGTGATTCTGAAATTTGATTCTCAAACCATTTATTTTATGGTTTTTGTTATCTCTTATATATGATGGTTTGATTCAGATATGTACATTCTTGATTACTTTAAGCAAGTTCTCAAAAGAATTATTTCAATCATTATGTTCTTTAAAATTTTTAATACCTAGAGATTACCAGTACATCTACACATGTTATCAAAACTTGACCCTTAAAATATTTTTGAGAACACTCTAGGATAAGTGGAATTTCTGCTTATGGGGAACATTATATTTTATAAAGAAAACAGACTAAAAGGCCTAAGAACACCTTTCAATTATTCTATTTTGACACGATCTATGATTAAGGCCATTTTATGAAAAATTTTACTCATGTGTTTAGCAGGGCTTAGCACACTCTAGTACCAATCGACTTCCTATCTTTATACAAGGCAAACCCGCCGGGGTACTGAATAGGCCTGCTGGTAGCGGTTCAATGCTAAGAAACAATCTAGACAAGGAAATTCGATAAATGAAAGTAAACCTGTCAGGGTACTGAATAGGCTCGCTGGCAATGGGGCTATGCTTGCATGGTACCAAGATAAACCTGCCAGGGTACTGAACAAGCTCACTGGCAGCAGGGCAATATCAAGTAAAAGAGCTCTAGTTAATGCGCCTCTAGGCACATGCATTAACAATAAAATATGTTTAGGCCTATTATTTTGATGTCATTAAAAAATCACTATAAGATGGACTTGGATCCGATAATCTGAATTCAATCAATAACTAGGATCTATTTATCCTAGTAATGGGACCCATAGCAGTAGATTCTTACAAATTCGACGGTAAGCTCATTTTTTTTTAAGGGGGAAAGATATCTTTACAACAAGGCCAAGATGACTAGTTTTCCCTATGATCTTTCCCTTATTTCTTCATTACATGGTAAATAATGAATTTGCATATTTGAGCACTATTTTATATGTATCTATCTGAATCCTTCCATGCATGTGTTAATTCTCCTTTCTTTTACCTGCCTATAACAACATGACTGGACTTTCTTATCTTATTTTGGAAACTACTGAATTTTCTTTTATGGCTTGCGGACACGCCATATATTTGGTTTGGGGGGGAGTATGAGACTGTCTGTCCTTTTATAAAAATGACGATTTATTTCTCTAAAAATCATGGAAGTACAATTAAAAGGATCAAAGTAATTGTTTTATGTGATCTCCTTGTAGGTTCGAAGCTTAGAAAAATCTATGATTAACAGTAGCCTGATCTGATCAAGCAAAACTTATTTTCTTACAGGAAATTTATATGAAGGATCATATGAAGGGTTGAATAATAGCCTGAATGAAAATCTAAATGATGTTCTGAATACGCACAATGATATTTTTCCTATGATTAAAGTTAGCTTAATTTCAACTTAGATGAGTCATATCATCATTATTACAAATCATATCCATAAGGCACTTTTACTAAATTTCGAACCATGACTTGGTATGATCCCGATCTAATATGATTTTGTTTTATCCTCATAAAGGCTTGAAAAGATCCTAGGGTACTTTCTAATCATTACTATGCTGTCATCACCTCAGCTCATTTTTCATTCACAAGTATAAATTGCTAAATATCTTTCATTCGTACGCATAAGCTGTTAGATGATCGATATTCTCGTTAAAATTAGGATTATGGTAATGAGTATGGTCATATGTTTGCATTAAGTTTAATGTTCACCCTTTCCAAAGTTTACTTTGGACAGGGCTGAACCAACTAAAACCTTATGAACTCGCTAGAAGATGCATTTTGATGGCACACGTTTTAAGAGTGGTCATAATGGCATGGTCATCCAAAATACGTCAAGATGGCTGCACGATTATTTGATCGGCTGAATGTGGTATTTTCTTAAATTAATATGATGTGAATCCTTTCCATTGTTTCTGTATGACCGTTACTACTGTAGAATCCTATCGCCATCTTTTCCCCACATTTCTCGTAGAGCCCTGTTTTCATCACCTTGGGTTCACCATGCCAAACCAATTTGAACCAAAGAGTTATCAGGATCTATTCCAAATACCCGAATTTAGAGACTGTCGTGAAATATTTTTTCACATAGGATGGAACCCTTTTCTCCATCAGCTGTAGGATTTTGATGAGGAAATTTCATTACTATTCACAATGGGTTTTGATGGGAGAGAAGCAAGGGTTGGTCATTTAATTTTTCAGGTCACTGAGGAGTCAATAGCCCAGGCCACCAAGCTTTCCCGAGAGGGGGAACATTGGCACAAGCATTGGTTCGTCTCTAGAGCGTCGCACAATTTTGCATTGAAACCTAGATGTCGTCATGTATCAGGAAACAAAGGCTACCATCAAAGTTGGATCAAACCAGAATATCTCAATCCATTGATAGTTATTATCCACCTAATCACCTGCGAAGGTAAGTTCAATGTTTTTAAATCTTGTCATTTGCGTCTATTGGCTCATTTTGTGGATCAAATATACCTAAATTTCCCATTTTTCTTTCTGT
Organism: Pseudotsuga menziesii; assembly: GCA_001517045.1. Classification (NCBI taxonomy): domain Eukaryota; kingdom Viridiplantae; phylum Streptophyta; class Pinopsida; order Pinales; family Pinaceae; genus Pseudotsuga; species Pseudotsuga menziesii. The sequence continues at coordinate 47,908 of LPNX010009101.1, read as the reverse complement.
GGAGTCTTAAAAAAATGTCAAATTTGGTTTGGAAGAACACCCTCCATCCCAAAAATAGCCTACACCATCATATCATCATAAAAATTCTCATCCTCGATCAACTTAAAGAACGAAACCAGACATGGGATACTTTCATTTTCAAGGTCCTTAACCCTCATTTGAATATTCACAAGTGCCCCCAATATTCTCATGGCCAAGAGTCTAGTCTATCAATAGGGAAGCAAAACCCTAACATAGTTCATCTAGATGATGATGTATCAGAGGCAATCCCACCTACATGATCTTCCCCTGTTGTTCTTGCTAAATGCATACCTCTGTCATGATCCTGTACTAAGAAGTGGAAGGTGGAATTTGCACAGACTAGTCGTCAACCCTGTGTCCAGCCCTTGGTATAGTCAAGCGTCCATCCCAACATACAGAGAGACCATTCGAATAGTCCGGTTGAAACACATATTCCTGACATAGATTCGTCTTTATACGCATTGGCCAACCTTTTATTCGATTTGTTGAACGACATTGCTCGTGAAGGTATTTCTACACCCGTTCAAGATTTAAACCCTGATAGCCAAGTTCCAAATGTCGATGTTGAAGTGCTGACCAAAGAAGAGAACCCTTTACGGGATTGCAACCAGTCCTCAGAACCATGTCAACCACCACAGCTAATAGTAGAACAACTAACTTCTGAATTAACATAGTCGACGAATCAGAATGAGGCTTATGTCAAGATAATCTCAGAGCTTCGAGAAGAAAACAAAATTTTTACGGCTACGGATTAACACTATAGAGGATCTTCATAAGATTGTCAGTGCATCACAAAGGGATCAACATGCTAGGGATGCTTTCTTGAAGGCACAGGCTAGGAAGATGAAGTATAAGCCATCTGCTTCATCAACAAGGTCGAAGGTAGCATGCTAGCATAGCTCTGCCTTCTTCCTAGTGATATCTCTTACTTTGTACCAATGGGACCTAGTATCCTTTTGGTTTGGGGGTATGTTGAGCCCCATTTTGTTACTCTTTTTGAGCTAAAAACCTTATGTATTAACGCATATTTTGTTGTCATTTTGGCATCTTTGCATCATACAGATTACCATTCAGCTTCAGGTATGATCTTATTTTGGATTTATTTAAGATTGATTCAGTTTTGATTATTTTTACTATTTTAATGAGTAAATTCGATGATTAATTGATGTAACTGCTACCAAATGCATTCATTGATTACAGAGAATGTTTTTTGGGTGAATTCAACATGTAGACACACATTCAGCTAGATATGCGCATAGCATATTCAGCTCGTCATTCATCTTGCCGAGACAACCGCGCATTAGAACTGATTGATTCTCCAGCATTTAAGCATGGAGCGACCTACAACCGTTTGTTGTCCACATGCCGAAGTGATAGCATGAGCCTCGTTTTGGAAGGTTTCCAGCATTGACATCACGCCATTAGTTCACGCCAAAGAAGGGAATCATGTACGCCACCTCATGCCTGATGGAAACCAACTCACTATAAGGGAGGAAAAATGACTGTGTGTTGGCATCAGAGCAATGGATTGTAATAATGGTTGACTCATCTTAAAGAGCAGTCGACCACTAAAGGGTCAACTTGCTCGCTTTCTCAAAACTATATATATAAGAACACTTGTATGTGAAAAGAAGTTAAGTTAGGAGGAAGTAGTTTTTAGCTCAACAAGCTTTTATGTAATTCAGACTTTGTTTGATATTTTTAATGGAAGTTTTGTTACACTGTCTAGAATCGTGTTCCATTAGCGTTTAGTAGGCTGCGACTCTATTTGCTGGGAGGGCCCCCTGCCAATCAGAGTTTTATATTTTCATATCGTCTCTTTCATTTCCTTTTTGTTGTAATTAGTATAGTTTTATCTATAGATTGTTTATGCAATTTCATTCTTGTAATTGTTTATATTATTTCCTATAGTTTAGATTTCATTTCAGTATTATGATGCTTATAGCTTAGATTTCATTTCAGTATTATGATGCTTACATAGTCTTTCATTTTAAGTTAGCAACCGGTTGCATATAGACTAGATTGTAATTCCTTTTTGCATATAGACTAGATTGTAATTCCTTTTTGCAATTAGACTAGATTGTAATTTCTTTTGATGCTGCATATAGACTAGATTATAATTCCTTTTGATGCATTTCCAGTTGTTGTTTGATTTAAATGTTAATAGAGTAGACTGCTTCAATGTTAATAGGATAAATTGCTTCAATATTGTAGAATTTAATCATAGTTAGTTTTAATTATGGTAGTTCTTATTATGTTCTGAGTTTATGTAATTTCCAATTTATTTTTAAATTGCAATAGGTAATGATGTTTTCAAGTTATGAATTGTATTTGAATTATCTTGTAGGGTAAATGTAGTTGTTAAATAGGTTTAAATTCCTGTATTTACATTCTACTTATTACATGCATGAGTCAACTGGCCCGAGCCCATATAGATTAGTCATCATTTCAAAGTTTTAAGTATTTTTGTATACATACTGTCATACAGACAGACTGTTTGGTTTGTTATACAAAATTCCATTTCAACCTGTTGTTCAGTCTTTCATCCAGTCCTTAGCATATTTTACATAGTTAAAGTCTGTTTTCTTCGGTTCTTTGAGTATGTTTTGATTAGAATAGTTAGACATTGATTATATTTCCTTTTAAAAGTTTGTGATTAAATTATTTAGAGTATTTATTAAGTCTTTATTTCTTTTTACCATATGATTATGTTTTGTAATATTAGCTTAAATTGATTTCATTTCTTCATATGTGATTCAGGGTTAGTTATATTAATAGATAGGTTGATAGGTTATACATAGAAGTTGTTCTTTTTAGTTAGATGGTTACTAGATAAGAATTAAAGATCATCTTCATTAGGTTTTCTATTTATTTAGAAGTTAGGTCCTCTCCTTTGCAATTTTGTTTTGTCTTTTGTTAAGTGTCCATGACATAAAGAACTATGTTTACCTTTACTTGCAACTAGACATTCCTTAGTTTACATATTTTCGTAGAGGTAAAGTTAGACTTAATTCCCTTTAGTTCTATACCTCATTTAAAAGCCACTTTGACTCTCTTCCTACCCCTGTCCCAGTCACTGTGAATGCTTATCCCCAAAATAATCCAGAAGAGTGGAATTAGTCTGGGTTTCCATGTATATTCTTAGTTCTATATCCTAGTTGATGTAATTTTGTAAATCCTCCTTTGTATAGTTAGGTTTCAAAGTTTTTTAAAGTAGTAGAATAGGTCTCAAGGGATAGTTTCTTATTATATGGTTATCTTGTTTTTATGCATTCCTCCATAAAGTATGTATAAAGTAGAGTAGTATAACTGGATACTACACTAGTCTAATCCTCTGTCCTAGGTTAATATTCTTAACTGTTGAATTCTTAGGAGTATTTGTTTCTCATTTCGAAAGATCTTTTGATCTGTGTTTGTTAAAATATTGCCATGACATTTTAGGAATCCTTTGCATATATTTTGTAGCAACTCCAAGCTTACAAACCCCGGTCTATAATTAAATATTAGGTAAACTATTCAAGACAATATTTTTCCCAGCAAGGTCTATGCACAACAGAACCTCCCTAACCAAACTTCCCCCAATAACCAACAAGGGCGGGGGAAGAACAAGAGAGGTAGGAATAGAGGCAACAAGCAACCCCAAGGAGGAGGCCAATAGGCCAAGCCTCCGAATGACAGCAACATCGAACATCTTTCACAGAATCCCCAGCATGCCAATTGACCTGGGAAGAACCCATAGTTACAGACTAATCATGAATTTGTTATTTGTAACACCTACGACCATTACAGTCATCGGTGTCCTCACATGGCTTGCGTCCAACAACTTCTCCAAAATGACAGTCAATGTGATCCCTACGCGGCGGCTCTGAATCAGCCAAACCCCGCACCAAAGGTTCCTCCACCTATGGTGCTCCAAAACCCCTACCACACCAAGGAATGACTGCAACCCAACCCTTGGCCCCACAAGATCCCGAAACCATTGTTGCATCCCAACCCATTAAGGCTAGTGTCCATCACCTCATGATGTTATCGTTCGATGTCAACCTCCATACTCGACAAAACCAGTATGGATCCACCACAGAAACCATTGACTCATCAACGACATCCACCTCTACCACTTCTTACATGTCTCTAAATTTACCAAGACCTCCCATAGATTGGGATGCCAGAGTCCCATGGCTCCCTATGCGTCGTGTTGCAAACAATGATACTACCAGAGATGCTCTCAACTATAGTATAGTTAATGAATTGGACCAGTCTCCTACATCCATGTCCTCTTTGGAAGTGCTTAGAACTTTACCATCACAATGTAAAGAATTGTTATCCGCGCTAGGTTTCATCGATCCCTCTGATTCTAGGTTTATCACTTTTGACCTGGACAAAGGAGACCCCTGGATGTCGTCAACTGTCGCATTCCAAGTCCTAGTCACTATTTGGAACTTGGTCATCCATTGATGCATTATTGATGAGGGTGCATCCACCTGCATTATCTCAACCTTTGTTTGGAAGAAACTCAACTTTCCTACCCTTCAACCTTCCACCACCGCTCTTCGTGCTTACGATGTCCGCTCTACTCAGCTCCAAGGGATTCTCACAAGATTTCTTATTGAGTTAGGTGGAAAAAAAGTTATGACTGACATTGAGGTTTTCAATGCCCAACTTGATTACAACCTCCTCCTAGGATGTAGCTACATGTATGCCATGCGAGTCGTGGCCTATACCGTCTTTCAACTCCTAATGTCCCCTCATCATGGGAAGATCGTGACCGTTGACCAGTTGACATACTATAATCCTAAGGGGCCGAACACACCAGAATATGTCATTTCGACTATCAACACTACCATTGATAACATGTCCATTCCATCCTTGTTTGATGTTGTCCTGGGCTTGTTTTCCAACACTCCTATGATAGACACCTTTTTTTCCTTACCACCTCCACCTTCGCTGACTAACGTATCAGATTTGTGCACTATCACATTCGGTATCATGTCGACCACATTGAAACCTCATTCACAACCCCAACCAAAGTTATAAGGGAATTATTGGGGTTCTTTCCCAGTCCACACGATTCCCTTCCTTTTTCCACCATCTGGCATAGTGAGCAAGAGTGTCATGGCTACTCTCAACCTACCAAAATTTACATTGGGAATTCCTATGTCATACCTTGATCCACCCATCCCACCCCCGATTCCTTAGGTTATGTTGAGTCTCATCCAACCCATTGAGATGGTGTCACACCCACCTCCTGGTCCATCGAATACTTCTTCCATCTCCAAGCCTGCCCCTCCTCCTACAAAAAAGGATGGGGGCAATGTTGCCAAAGCAACGACTGAACCACATTTGACTCCTATGTGTGCTTTGTGTGGTGTCCAATTCCATGTGACACAAAAATGTGTGAAATTTCCTCTCCTTCACATCCACATGGACACTATAGATGAGTCCGATGGAATCACTCTGGTCACCGTACCGAACCCATTAGTGGTCAAGAACAAGCCATTGCGAACCAACCATCCTTGTGCAATTTGCGGCTTGTATGGTCATTACTCTCATCATTGCCCAGATTTTCCTGAGTATAGATCACTCCTTCATGACCTTCTGTTGAGGCCTAGAAATTCGCAGGCAACAATAGCAAGAGATTCTCCCCAGTCAACGTTCCCAACTAGCCCATGATTGTTTGGTGTAGGGAATCCGTCCGGTTTGCGGTTCGGCTACCGTAGGTCAAGTAACAAAAATAATTTTTTTTACCAGTTGCGGCCCGGTCCACCATGTATATTTTTGTATTTTTGACTTTAAGTACACTATGCAAGTACCTATCTAAAATGCAGATTGATTGAGAATGCAAGGAGCGGTCACAATGTGATGCGCAGGTTCTTACCTCTCGTCTTAGACTCCCTTGCATCTAAATCACACACAACTGGAAAAAACAACACTAACTAAGCTGTCCCTAGGGAGCAAGAGATGAATTCATGAGTAATGTAATCCTGTTCATACGTTAAGATAAATCACAGATAGTTGTTCTCCGAGTCAAAACACATAAACATGAATAAAATATACATGAAAAGATAGCTCATCAATTATTAAAACCTTCATTACTCATAGTAGAAATTATCACAGAATAAACTAGAGAACATTCAAATGAGAACATAGGTTCAGAAAGTTAGAATGCTCTCACAGTTAATGAAACGCAGTTGAAAACGAAATAGTTCCCCTTCAACATTGTTCATTTAATCACATTCAAACATTCCACACAGCACCTTCTCCAATAGGCAAAATTTGTAATTTATTATTGTAAAACGAAGTAGTTCCTCTTACAACCAATGGCTCACAAGTTTTTTCGAGGAAAAATCCCCCAATCCCTCTAACTTTCCTATCTTTATACAAAGACCACAAAACCTTTGGGTTTCCCCTGCCCCCTGACCTTCCGGCTTCCCCAGACGTTTTAATCTCACAGTTTTGTCAGTTTGTGAGTGCTCATGATTTATGCAATACGTTACATTTTGGATTTAGTCTTATGATACTTCATATAATAGGACCGGCTCAGTAACTGCTGAAACTTTTCCTAGCTCGGACCTCAGCTGCTATCGATTATGCTTTGTCTTTTATTTGTCCCTTTTAAGATCTCGTTGATCTCAGAGCATCTCTACCTATCACTTTTCATCCAGCTTCCTTTTTCTCTACCCTTCAGCTCTGTCTTCTTTGTCGTAGTAATCTGAAGAATCTTCTGAGTTCACTTGCAATCAAAACAAATTCATCATTAATTCAAAATGCATCTTGTAAACCATACTAACCATAAACCTGATCATCAAAATGAGGCCCTGTGTTGAGCTCTCATTGTGAAAACCTTAAAATGATAGAAAATGAAACTTCCACCACCCACGAAACGTGGTAATGACACATATAGAACAGGCGGGAAAAACCTTCATCAGCAGGAAAAATCACTAAAGCATCGGCAGGATAGTTTAATTAATAGCTGTGATGATGGGCTTTAGATGGACAACGAGTTCTGCGGGACATTAAGTCTATCGGTGTTGAAAATCCCAAATGCTAAAGCATCAGGCAGAAACTCCTAGTCGGTGAACGGAATGACTTAAACGTCAGGAGGTTAGTGCATTACGTAGCCACAATGCGAAAGATGAAAAGACTATGGGCTCCATGGAAAATAAACATATCGGCAAAAATTGTAACAAAGCATCGGGGAGTGGAGCAGTATATGGTGGACATTTAGTTCGCTCAGGATCTGTAATGGCAGAAAGAAAATAGACTATAGACTTCGATCAAAACCATAAAATTTTTGATACGGCACAGAAACATCATGAAAACGTTAAGTGTTCGGGAAACCTTAGGATTGTGCAGCAGTCTAAAAGCTTGGCTCATTCCCAAAACAACGGCTTTCTAAAGATCCAACACCCCGATTCAAACTTCAACCAACCTCCGACAGCGCAAAGAAAGTCGAGACAATAACATCACAGAATCGAAACAGTCAAAGCTATCCGTCAGAAAACTCATCGTTCAGCTTCCGCAACGGCGACCCCGTAGGGAAATATGGCTCTGATGCATGGTTAAATGATTTTCAAACAACCCAACTAAAAACGTTAAGTCCCAACAGACTTTTGGTCGAGAAGCGAAGAAAAAGTTTGTTTCACCTCCGAATAGTGGTGGAAACGAGAAAAAGGCTTCCGATATCAAAGAAAGAAATCATAGATCAACAGGCAACATTTTAAATCCAATCTTCAAATTCCACAACTCAAAGCAGTTTCAAACGTAAGCAATTTCCCGAAAGGCGTGAAAACAACCCAAACTTGTAGCAGAGGGAAGACAATACAGATTTCATGGACTTAAACAATTCTAGGCAAGATAAAAAATTAAGAGGAGGGTCCAAAATTTCAAAAAATTGGGAAAACAATTGCAGCTGCAACAATTGGCGACTACCTGGTCAACCTAGATCTCTGAACAATTTATTCCTTAAGTATCAGATTGTTTAACAATAAAATGAACATGTTGAATTCTTCTAGATGTCTGGATTTCCCAAATGGCAAATATATGTACTTTTAATCATTGATGATAGTCCAATTTAGGAGAAAGGAAAACGAGATTTCCAAGTCAAGATAACTCTTTTGATGCCGGGAAGATGAGTTTCATTTATTACCTCTATCTTCGGGTAGCTTCCAGCTTGGACGCCATAGGATAGTAACATATAGTAAACATAAATATTCATTTGTTCCTCATTCCCATGCCATTTTTCACTTTTTGTCCTTTTTTGGACTTTTGTCCTTTGCATATGGGTCCTCCTGCATGCCTTTCTTTCTGAATTTTCATTCAGGCTCCTCTATCCATAGTGTCCTTTTGTGTGAGAGATGTATTCAACTTTCTGCTCACGGACGGAGAAGAACTTTGGGCAATTTAGTACTTATATGGTTCAGTACTTTGTTTTGACACAAATTGCTTTCATAGGAGTTTTTGACTCTTATCTGCCTTTTGGCATTCAATTCCTGGCATGGGATCATTTATATATAATATACTGTTTACCCTGCTTCCTTTCCATGGGCCTTTTGCTGTCACCCCCTAGGACATTTTTACATGTGAGATGGATGGAGCCTCAAAATAGTATTCCAGACCTTTTGATCCTGGTTTATTTAACAAGGATTAAGTAGGACTTTAATGTGTTCATAGCCATTCGGGAAAACAGTTAAACTAGAAGAAATTATTTTAGATAAAACAATAGTACACAGTCTTACACTCAAGAACTTTAATCACTCCAGAATTCTGATGCTCTCCATGCAACCAAAATTTTGCCTCCTTTTTATTGAAATCAATCAAAATCTAAACTAAAACAAAATAGAAATAAAATAAAACAAGATAAAAAGCCAAATCAATTTATTTATGTACAAGGTAAAAGAACAAAACAAAACTCAGGAAAAATAAGGTTTGAGAACTAAACCATTTACTGGTAAGTTCTCTTCCCACCCCTATAAATCCTGTAGTTTAAAGGTTGAGAGGCCAAGCTTTGCCGCAATCTGGAAAGGGCCTACCCATAACTGTTGAAATTTTGTGTGTTTTCCTTTCTCATCATGGGGGTGGTCCCACTTGAGAACCAAATCTCCCACCTCAAATTATTTTGTTCCAGCTTTGTGTTTATCAAACCATCTCTTTACTACCTCTTGTTGTTGTTTAAAACGTTCTCTGGCCTTGGATCTAGAATCTTCTGCCTTCAGAAGATTATGTATCCTCATTTGCAAGACTTCATTATCTGATCGTCTGGATTCTTGAGCGATTATGGAAGAGGGTAACATGATATTGGGGGTAGAATGGCCTCTTTTCAATAAACAAGGGTATATGGGGACACACCTAACGAAGCCTTGGGGGTGACCCTATCAGCCCAAAGAGCATTTGGTAATGTTGAGTGCCAACTCCTCTGATTTTCTATCACCGTCTTTTTCAAAATCCTAATCAGATTCTTGTTTGTAGATTTAGCCAAACCATTTCCCTGTGGATAGTAATTAGCAGAGTAATGCAACTTAATTCCTTTCTCATGAGCAAATGTAGTTAATATAATCGAGGAAATGTAAGTAGAATTATCAAAAACTAAAGAAATTGGAACTCCAAACCTGGTCATAATATGATCTTGTAAGAAGTCCATGACCGCATCTTCATTTACTTTACACAATGGAATGGCTTCGACCCAACGAGTGAAGTAATCGGTTGCTGTCAGAATATACTTGTGTTGCAAGGAAGAATTTGGCTTTATCTCCCTAATGATATCCATCCCACACTGCTCAAAAGGTTCTGTTATCATTATAGGCTTTAACGGTCCTGCTGCTTTAACTTGTCTTCCACCACACCTTTGACAAATGTCGCACTTTCTGACATGGGAATGTGCATCTTTGAATAGTGTGGGCCAATAGTATCCAGCTCTGAGAATTTTGTGTGCTGTTGTATCTCCAGAGAAATGTCCTCTAGTAGGTCCATCGTGTAAGTCTATCATTACCTTCTTCGCATCTTCTTTCTCTAAGCATCTAAGAAGAACTCCATCATAATTCTTTCTGAATAATATTCCTTCAATAATATGATATGAGGCTGATTTAAGACACAGTGCTCTTCTTTGCTTAGAATTCCAATGTTCCAATAACAATCCCTCCTAAAGGTAATGCACAAGGTCTCGATACCAGGAGTCCGAAGCTGTAAAAAGAGGACACACATCCATCAAATGTAACTCAGCTTCGTCTTCCCAGTTATGTTCCTCATTGTCTTTACTTCCAGTCATCAGTTTGCATAATCCTTGCCCTTTAACTATGGAGGCTGGCTTGAATTTGAGGTCATACTCCTCTAGAGCTGTTACCCAGTTTCCTCTTCTTTCTCCTAACTCCTTTTGTATGAAAAGAGACCTCACAGATGGGTGTGTAACTATTACCTTTGTCCGGTTCTTAAGTATATATGGTTTGAATTGTTTCACTGCTTTGAACACTGCGTAAGCTTTTTTATCCACAGCTGGGTAATTCAATTCAGCCCCTTGTAGACCAGTGCTCATAAATGATATGGGGAACTCATCTCCCCCATCTTCCTTCTGGGTAAGCACAGCTGCTAGTGAATCATCAGATGCAAAAGTGTACAGAATAAATCTTTATCAAAATCCAGACTTTTGAGGGAGGGTGCATGCGTGGCAGCTATTTTAATTTTACTAAATGCGTTCTTCTCTACATCGGTCCACTTGAATTGTACACTTTGCTTTACCATTTGTTGCAAAGGTTTAACAATTTGAGCGAAATCTGTCACAAACCTTCGCATGAAATTTATTGTCCCCATAAATGAATGCATGCCCTTTTTATTATGGGGTAAGGGAATCTGTTTGATGGATTTGATCCTTTCTGGGTCTATGGAGATCCCCTTCTTAGAAACTGCGTGACCCAACAACTTACCTTCTGTAACGGCAAACACGTACTTCTTGGGGTTTAGTGAGATACCATATTTTCGACAGTGTTCAAAAATTTGCTTTAGATGAAATGCGTGTTCCTCTCTTTTCTTTGAGAATATCGTGATGTCATCGAGGTATACTACAGCACTGTGACCAATCAGACCGTGGAAAGCTATGTCCATATCCCCCTGGAAAGTAGCTCCAGCATTTATGAGTTCAAAGGGAATCCTGTTGTAAGCAAAAGTTCCCCACCTGGTCCTGAATGTCATTTTTAGTCTGTCTTCTTCGGCTACTAGTACTTGATTGTAGCCTGAGAACCCATCTAATAAAGAGAATAGTTCATACCTTGAAACCATTTGCAATATCTGCTCCATGGGTGGGACGGGATAATTGTCTTTATCTGAAGTGTGATTTAAGTTTCTGAAATCCACACATAGCCAGATTTCTCCAGATTTCTTCCTTACCGGTACCAGATTTGAGACCCATTCCGAGTGTCTAACCTTGAAGATAATTCTAGCATCCAATAGTTTCTTAACTTCACTCTAGATTAAAGGTTCTAATTTTGGATGCATTTTCCTTAAATGATGCTGATAAGGTTTAATTCTAGATCTGATTGGGATAACATGCTGGATAATATTGGTATCATATGTCTTCAGATATTCATACGTCCAGGAAAAAACATCTTTGTATTGCTTGAAAAGAATGATAAACTTATTCCTTTCACCCAGGGAGCAGTATTTTCCCAGATTCACATATTTAGGCTCCAATTCAGTCCCCAAATTAATCAACTCGAACTGTAGAGGCGAGCTATGATTCTTCACATTCACCGGTATCCTAAATTTCTCATTTAAATCAAACATCCGTTCTAAAGTCCTGACTCCCTTAGGAATAAAATTATCGAATTTTAGCTCGGCCTGATGTTCTTCATCATCAATAATCGCCCCTTTGAAGGTCTTGTCATTTGTCAAGCATTCTATAATATGCTGATCATCATTGAACACTCGTAGATTGGTAATCATATCTGGAACTGAAGGCCTGAAAAGCAATTCAATAGAGCACCGATTATTAGAGGGAACAAGCCTCACAGCTGAGGTGGCCAACAAGTCAGTTGCTGCATTCTTAAGTCTGGGAATTGATACAATGTTAAATGCACTAAAACATTTAAGCAAATCCCATACTTCATTTTGATAAGCTTTTAAATGAGGAGAAATGCAATGTATTTGATTTTGAATTTGTTTTACAATTATTTCAGAATCTCCAAATACTTTCAGGTTTTTTGCCTTTAATTCAATTGCTTTCCTTAATCCTTGAACCAATGCTTCATATTCAGCTATGTTATTGGTACATTCAAATTCTAACCTACATGAAAGAAAATGTTTTCTTTTCTTAGGGTCAATCAGGACACAGCTGGCTCCCAACCCCTCTAAAGTTTTAGAACCATCAAAGAAAAGAGTCCAAAAATCACTAACCACTACTGTGAGAGAATTAACATCTACATCTATAGCTAAGTCTACTATCCTACAATTGATTTCATCAGCCTGAGAAAACCGAAGGAGATCAGGCTGAGCGTCTGATGTATCACTGGCTTCTTCCGCTTGATAGTTTCTTGGTTCCAGTTCAATAAAGTAATTTCCCAAAACAGAATCCACTGGTTCATTTTTACCTTCGAACTGAGTAACATTGTGTTTCATGTGAGGCTCCCTCAAAACTTTAATTTGATTTGGGATTCCTTTATATGGTAGCCATATGTGTGACCAATCCGAGGAAAAATATCCATTCAGCTTTGCCAACCAATCTCTGCTCAAAACAAGTCCATAAGCCTTCGGTATGTCAGCCACCACAATATCAATGAATTGACATACCTTATCATTTGAAGACAAGCGAATGAGAACATCCTCCATTTCCCCCATTACCTTCACATTCATTCTATCCAACTGAATGACCCTCCATGTAGATGGTTTAGGTTTTCCATTTATCTTTTTGCAGACGTTGACTGATGCCCCTGAGTCTACTAGGTAGTTATGCACATTGTGGTTGAAAATTTCAAAAGTAAGGAGAAAAGGTGGATTCTTGCTTTTAGGCTTACCTCCCATACTTGCTTCACCAATTTCTTCTTCTTGGGGTTGATTGTTAGTGGTCAGCCTCTCCTCTGATACTTCAAGTGCTTTCAATAGATTTTCTTTCTGCTGTGGCACATTGCACATTTCAAATAACAAGATGTTTGCCTTTACCTTTTTGATATCCTCCACAATGTCATAATCCATTTTATGTTCTGTGGGATTTGATTTAACATTATTTATTTTTTCTTCATTGGGCTTAGTAGGCATGTTTATCTGTCTAGGATTTTGACTGGTGATGGTAAATTCTGGAATTTTATTAGCTGAGGAGTTGTTTTGAAATTTCTTAACATTCTTTTGAAGTCTTTTGATCTTCGGGAGCATAAGACTATTTTCCTTAATCAACCCCTGGATTCTTCTCGTTACATTTGTTTCCCGGATGCTCTCATGTCTCAGATCCTTTTTTTCCTCGCCATCAAACAACGATACACAGTCCCATAAAACTATGGCTTCATCCTCCTATTTCTCTATTGATTTATTGTTGTCTTTCCCTTCTTCATCGTTATCTTCAGTTAATTTGGAATCCAACAGCTGATTCATAACCAACGTCATTAAGTTTATCCATTGAGGACAATTCTTTTTAGAATGGGGTTGTTGGTGGAAAGTGCAAAAGTGATCCATTCCTACCTCTGTTAAGTTCATAGATGCAGGGCTGTGCGGAGGGGGTTGGGATTGATTGTTATCTTCCCTTTTCTTGTAATAAGGCTTGTAGAACTTTTTGGCTTCCTTTTCCTTTTCCAAGTCTATGATTCTGTTAGAAAGCTTCTGCATCATCTTTTCCATTCCTTTGAAATCTGGTGATTGATCCTCTTTAGGCTTAGTAAATAACACAGCCTTCCTCCTAACATTTTTTTCTCCTGACCGTTCAGGATAATCTTCGATACTTTCCCTTTCAGCCTATACTCTCTCTACTTCTTCATAAGTCTCTGCTAGCATAGGTTTGGCCTTCATTTTGGAAAACATGGCCAACTCAGGTCCTAGAGCTGAGGTATAATATTCAATCAGAACTTCATCCGAGGGTTTGCCAGCTTCCGAAAAATTCTTAAGATAGGCTGCGAATCTTTGGGTAAAACTATGCACCTTCTCTTTTTCTTTCTTTCTTTAAGGTGCATAGTCCTTTCATGAGAGCTGCATGAGTCTTTTTGGTTGCGTACTTACTTCTAAAAATCCTTTCAAAGGTATCCCAATCTGGGATAGATTTTGCAGGCAAACCAAAGTACCATGACGTTGCTGCTCCCTTAAGGGTGTGTGGAAAAAGTCTACAAACTACATCCTCATATTCCCTAGCCCTTAATCCTTCTATTGCCAAATAGAAACTTTGCAAATGGTCATCTACTAACATCTTCTCATTTGGATCAAACTTGGGCAACATCTTTTCGAAAGCTTGAGGTAAATCATGCAAAGGAAGAGTTAGTTTTAAAGGTGACCTGGCTTTCCAAGCAGGTGGTGGATTTGGTAGGTTGGGTGGCTAATTTGCGTTTACGCCTACCATGAGTTTGGGTGGAGAGTGAGGAGGTGAATGAATAGGAGTATGAATAGGTGAATCGTAAGGTGTTTTTGGGGCTACTTGATTCAAAGGCTGCACAACCTCCTGTAAGGCTGTTTCTACAAGTTCTTCCAAATCTCCAACCAACACTGAGTCTTCCAATATAGGACGGTCTTTCTTTTTATATTCTCTTCTGGGAAAGTCAGGGATAATCTATAATCCTCCAATCTTCGTCATGTATGCCCTAGTGTGTCTTCTCAAATCATTAACAACTTCATTATTGATAGAATACAAGTGCTCTCTACCCTTCTCTTCAGGAATTGGATCAGAAAACAAACTGCTTTCTGAAGTGTCATCGGTGGAAGAATTTGGAAAAAATGGGTTTCCTCGGCCAGCCATGTACTGGCAGCCCTCCTTCTAGCGCCAGAAACTATTAAGGCCTAGAAATTCACAGGAAACAACAGCAAGGGATTCTCCCCAGTCAACGTTCCCAACTAGCCCGTGACTGTTTGGTGTAGGGAATTCGTCCAGTTTGCGGTCCGGCTACTGTAGGTCAAGTAACAAAAATAAAAAGTTTTACCGGTTGCGGCCCAGTCCACTGTGTATATTTTGTATTTTTGACTTTAAGTATGCTATGCAAGTACCTATCTAAAATGCAAATTGATTGAGAATGCAAGGAGTAGTCACAATGTGATGCATAGGTTCTTACCTCTCCTCTTAGACTCTCTTGCATCTAAATCACACACAACTGGAAAAAACAACACTCACTAAGCTGTCCCTAGGGAGCAAGAGATGAATTCATGAGTAATGTAATCATGTTCATACGTTAAGATAAATCACAGATAGTTGTTCTTTGAGTCAAAACACATAAACATGAATAAAATATACATGACAAGATAGCTCATCAATTATTAAAACCTCCATTACTCATAGTAGAAATTATCACAGAATAAACCAGAGAACATTCAAATGAGAACATAGGTTCAGAAAGTTAGAACGCTCTCACAGTTAATGAAACGCAATTGAAAACAAAATAGTTCCCCTTCAACATTGTTCATTTAATCACATTCAAACATTCCACACAACACCTTCTCCAACAGGAAAAATTTGTAATTTATTATTGTAAAACGAAGTAGTTCCTCTTACAACCAATGGCTCACAAGTTTTTCTGGGGAAAAATCCCCCAATCCCTCTAACTTTCCTATATTTATACAAAGACCACAAAACCTTTGGATTACCCCCATCCCCTGACCTTCCGGCTTCCCAGGTTGTTTTAATCTCACAGTTTTGTTAGTTTGTGAGTGTTCAAAATTTATGCAATACGTTACATTTCGGATTTAGTCTTATGAGTACTTCATTAACGGGACCAACTCAGTAACTGCTGAACCTTTTCCTAGCTCAGACCTTAGCTGCTATCGATTCTTCTTTGTATTTTATTTGTCCCTTTTAAGATCTCGTTGATCTTAGAGCATCTCTGCCTGTCACTTTTCAGCCAGCTTCCTTCTGCACTGCCCTTCAACTATGTCTTCTTTGCCGCAGTAATCTGAAGAATCTTTTGAGTCCACCTGTAATCAAAACAAATTCATCATTAATTCAAACTGCGTCTTGTAAACCATACTAACCATAAAACTGATCATCAAAATGAGGCCCTATACTTAGCTCTCATTGTGGAAACCTTAAAATGATAGAAAATGAAACTTTTTCCGCCCATGAAACATGGTAATGACACATACAGAACATGCAGGAAAAACCTTCATCGGCAGGAAAAATCACTAAAGCATCAGTAGGATAGTTTAATTAACAGCTGTGACAGTGGGATTCAGACAGACAACGAGTTTCGTGGGACATTTAGTCTATTAGTGTCGAAAAGACCAAATGCCAAAGCATTGGGCGGAAACTCCTAGTCGACGAATGGAACGACTTAAACGTCAGGAGGTTAGCGCATTACGCAGCCGCAATGGTGAAAGATGAAAATACTACGGGCTCCACGGCAAATAAACATATCGGCAAAATTAGTAACAAAGCATCAATGAGTGGAGCAGTATATGGCGGACATTTAGTTCGCTCGGGAGCCGCAATGGCGAAAAGAAAACAGACTATAGACTTCGATCAAAACCATAAAATTTCTGATACAGCGCAAAAACATCATGAAAACGTTAAGTGCTCAGGAAACCTTAGATTTGTGCAGCGGTCTAAAAGCTTGGCTCATTCGCCAAAAAATGGCTTTCTAAAGATCAAACACCCCGACTCAAACTTCAACCAAACTTCGACAGTGCAAAGCAAGTCGAGACAATAACATCACAGCATTGAAACAGTCAAAGCTATCCATCATAAAACTCATCGTTCAGCTTTCGCAATGACGACCCTGTAGGGAAATATGGCTCCGATGCATGGTTAAATGATTTCCAAACAACCCAACTAAAAACGTTAAGTTCCAACAGACTTTCGGTCGGGCAGTGATGAAAAAGTTTGTTTCACCTCCGAACAGTGGCAGAAATGAGAAAAAGGCTTCCGATATGAAAGAAAGAAATCACAGATCAACATGCAACATTTTAAATCCAATCTTCAAATTCCACAACTCAAAGCAGTTTCAAACATAAGCAATTTCTCGAAAGGCGTGAAAACAACCCAAACTTGCAGCAGAGGGAAGACAAAATAGAGTTCATGGAGTTAAACAATTCTAGGCAAGATAAAAATTAAGAGGAGAGTCCAAAATTTCAAAAATTTGGGAAAACAGTTGCAGCTCCAACACCTTCATAAACACTCCCATGAGTCTAACGTCACTTTCCTTGAGGAGATACACCCTCTAGTTTGTTCCTTGGACACAACCAACACTATATACATGATCTCCAGTTCCAATAGTCCTTCCATCTCCACAGTCATGGAGGATCCCTCTAATCTATCTACACATTGTTTCAACAATGATGAGGAGATCCTTGAATCTCTTTCCACTCCAAAGTACCCTTGGGATGATATGCATCATTTCTCCTTTTTCATTCCTAATGAATCTCCTTCATTGTGGGACCAATACTTAGTCGAAGCGAAAGACTTCATCCATGGAAAAGTAGACTGGTTCAAGAATCCTATTCCAACATTTGATGCCTTTGATGAGGGAAACATGGTGAAATTTTTTCCATTCGTTAAGGTAAGTATATCAACCAAACCTGAGGCAATTGAAGATATTACACTCGAAGCATATTCCTCCCCTGAAGAAGTTGCTTCTTACAAGGCACTTTTTCAGGAGTTTCATGATATTTTTGCTTGGTCCTATATCGAGATGCATGGGATTCATCCATCTATCATCAAACATCGTATCAACACATGGAATGATGTTGCACCTGTACGCCAAAAGAAAAGACCCATTCATCCCTCAAAGGCTCCTATCGTCAAAGCTAAGATCAAAAAACTGTGTAAAGCAGGTTTCATATACCCCATTGTGTATACCACTTGGGTTTCCAATCCTATTCCCGTTAACAAAAACAATGGTACCATTTACATCTGTACTGACTTACGTGACTTAAATTTGGCATGTTACAAAGACAACTTCCCCACTCCATTCATTGACCAAATCATTCATTCCTTTGTCGGCCGCGAAGTATTTTCTTTCATGGATGGTTTTTCTAGTTATAACCAAATTCAAATCTGGAAAGAAGACTAGTACAAGACTACTTTCACAACCCCCTGGGGCATGTTTGTGTATCGTGTTATGCCATTTGGCCTTAAAAATGTCGGAGCCACTTTCCAGGGGGCCATGACGTTATGTGTCCATGAACTTATCCACATTATCTTGGTCTACCTAGACGACCTCACAACTCTCTCTCAGAAGCGTTCAAATCATCTAAAAGACTTACGACAAGTCTTCATATGATGTCGCAAATAAAAATCCCACTTGAACCCTCTCAAGTGTGTGTTTTGTGTCCCATTTGGGAATTTACTCGAGTTTATAATCTCTCACAAAGGGATTGTGGTTGATCCTCTAAACGTTCAAGCCATTTTGAATCTTCCCTGCCCATGTACTTTGCACCAACTACAGAGTCTTCAAGGCAAGGCCAACTTCCTCCACCGTTTCATTCCGGACTATGCGACAAAAGTCCATGGTTTCTTATGACTTCCCCGTACCAACATTCCTTTTGTTTATGATAAGCATGCACAAGACTCTTTTGACGCATTGACAGAAAGCTCTGACTTCCGATCCATTGTTGTCTCCACCTGACTTCACTAAGGAGTTCATCCTCTACGTGTTGGCATTTGAAAAATGCCATCGTTGGAGTCTTGGTCCAAGAAGAAGATGCTTGTCAAGAGCATGTGATCTATTATGTAAGTCATAATATTTCTGGACCCCCTTTACGTTACTCGCATGAAGAGAGTTTTTCCCTTGGCATTATGTTTTCTGCTCAAAAGCTACATCATTACATCATTTTGAGTCGCACACAAGTCGTGGTTGATTCCAACCCCATGAGGTATCTCTTGATCCACCGCCTTATACAAGGTTGTGCTTCCAAGTGGATTGTCTTTCTCTAGGAATATGATTTGGAATTTGTTTCCCCCAAGAGCACCAAGGCGTTGGCGTTATATTCCTTAATGACAAACCTCCCTCCACCATCTGCTTCATCACCAATCACAGCCAACCTTCCAGACGAATTCTTATTTGTCATATCCACGGAAGACCCCTGGTATGGGGGCATTCTCCTATACCTACAAACTCATAAATTCAAGCCTCAATTAATCCGTGAAGATCGTCGATGTATTCGACACCAAGCTTCTTGGTATCTCCTCATTGGATATGTCTTGTAACATCAAGGCATCGATACCATATTGCGTCGTTGCCTCTCCCATGATGAGGATGAAAAGGTCCTGAACAACTATCACAATGGAGCCTGTGGTGGTCACCTCTATGTTTTGGACACCACCCAGAAGATTCTATGTGTTGGTTATTTTTGGCCCAACATCTTTGTCGATTGCATACATGCAGTTAAACACTGCCACAATTTCCAGCTCTTTGCTCCAAACGCAAGGACCCCTCCTGTGTTGTTACATCTTGTAGTCACAGTCGGTCCCTTCTACAAGTGGGATATTGAATTCATGACTTGTAATCCTACCTCAACCGATGGTCATAACTACATCATTGTGGTCATTGATTATTTTACTAAATGGGTGAAATAACACTAAGGATGACACAGTGGCACGGTTCTTTTTCAGCCATGTTATTGCGCATTTTGGTTCCTTCCAAAAGATAGTATCATACCATGGTTTTTACACCTAAATCTCGTCACCATCATGTTATGAGATAGATATTCCCTTGTCTGCTCCAATCCCTCATAGTTTTCCCTAGCGAAATGAAAGAAGAAACTTATCCCCTTGCAATTTTTCCTTGTTTTGAGCTGGTAACGCTCCATTTACATGTGAAAAGGGAGGTGTCACCACTCATTTCCTTCATGAAAATGGAGTTACCCCCTCAACACAAGCGAAAGTGTGGTGCTCTAGTTTTAAAGGAAAAAATGGAAGCTTCAAGAAGCTTCTCGAAGCTTACCTCCGTGGAACCTCATCCCTATGGTGTAGGACTACCTACAACTCAAGATCCTTCATTTTTGGATCTCCCTTCCACCTCATCCATCATTTCCTCCACCATCCCTATCCTCCCATGCCTTTAAATACTGGCTCATTCCCCATGGTAGAAAGGAGGAAGAATTGTGTTGAACACCCAAACTCTGTCAAAATAATTCTTGAGCTATTGGAGGCAAGGAGTTAAATGAAGGAACTCTCAACACCAAGGCATGAAGGTTGTAGTCTCTCCAATCATTTCTAATAAAAATGTCTTTTCTTTCCCATATTTGCTGTATCATTTGTATGTATTGCTTGATTCCTTGGTCACAAGCATAGATCTAGTTTATTATCTTGTATGCTATCATCTTTCTCTTGTTGTCTTCCATATTTTATAGGTTCTTCTATAGTAGTAGAGGAGAAAGCTTAAAGGATAGTGAGGAAAATAATTAAGAGAAGTATTATGGCATTATATTCAAGGAATTAACTAGATCTAGGGAAAGTTTAACATTTCATGTTTTGTTTTGTTCTAGACCTGTACCATTCAGACCTAGGGAAACAACTCTTGTCTGCAGGAGGTGAGAATTTCCAGCAGCAATGGTTCTCATTTTGAGGACACGGTTTGGATAGAGCTTTATACCATGTTGATTTTGAACACCAGTACTCCTCCGCATACTACCCTCAGGGCAATGGTCAAGCTAAGGATGTCAACAAGATCCTCAAAACCATGCTCCAACAGATGGTGAACAAACATAAATCCAATTGGAATCATTTTCTCTTCTCCTCCCTCTGGGCCTATCAGAAATCAATGAATACCACCAATAGTTTTACCCCGTTCCACTTAGTCCATGGTGTAGAGTCAATACTTCCCATTGAGTGCCAGATCCCATCACTCCGCTTTGCCGTCGAGCTCCTCCCCGATACCTCATCATTAGAAGAGCCCCTACTTATGTTTGAACAGACCAATGGGGACCGTTGTGCTTCTCTCTAGATGATTGAAGCAACCAACACTCAGTCGAAGTCCCATTTTGACTCCCGCTTTCACCCTCACACCTTTAGCGAGGGTGATTTGGTCCTCGTCTATGGACAAGCCAATGATAAGTTAGGGAAACAGAAGTTTGATTCCATGTGGTATGGCCCATATTCCATCTATCAATGTATTGGAAAAGGTCCATACATACTTGTTGAATTTCATGGCCACCTCTTAAATAATCCCCGCAGTGGGGTCTACCTCAAAAGGTTCTATGCCTGAAGTCACCCACCATGAGTACCCTTATAACATAATTTTATTTTTACAATTTTTTTACCATGAGTCGGTGACCCCCTCTAGTAGTCACTACATGCCCAGCCGCAGTGAGTCCATTGTAGCACTTCGTTGCATCCTTTGCACGTGAGCGGGTGGATATAACCCCTCCACCTTGCCCCTACACCGTTGGTATCCTACTGGAGGGTGTGGTCCCACATATGCACATGCACATAGTATGTTGTTAGTGTTGATCACATGTATGATCTAGCTACCACTATGGTATCATACCAGCAGGTCCCTATACCATAGTCCATGCCCATTTATGGATAGTCCTCTATGAGGATAAGAAGCTGCCAACACTGTGCAAAAATATCCCAGGAAGAGAAATGACCTACTAGACTGCCTCCCTCCCTAATTTCTTCAGGCCTTTTCCCAAAGACACATCGATTTACATGCCACCATGTGAATCACACCTTCTACATTGAGCTAGCTCTGTACCCATAGGCCTCCATTTGGTCTAGATTTTCTTCCATGCACCACAGAGTCATCTGAAGTCCGTTTGAGATGTCGTTCACACCATCGGGTTTGGTTTTATGCCCTCTGTCTTTTGATGAAATCCTTGTTTTGTGCTCTCACTATTATTTTTTGGTCCATTTCCTAGCATTAACCTTGATTTGCATGCCATCACGTTAATCACCCATTTTATGTATTGGCATGTTCACGAGCCCTCCGCTCCATCCACATTGCACAGTTCGCCATATTTTATCGCCATCCATCATCCCACAAAGGGGGCCCATTAGTGTTTTGCATTTATTCCTTTCACACATGTTCACAACATAACCTCTTTCCATATATCGAACAATTCCCCCTTGCTTGATTGAACATTACAGGGTTTCTGTTAAGCTCTTTTCTGACTCCTAAAAGAATGAAAAGATTGCCGAGCACACTTGCTTCCTTTCATGCTTGTTCAAGTATTTGAAAGGGCATATATGTAGCCTCATTTAACTCCTTTTTTGAACTATATAGACTATCATAATAAAAGGACCACCCTAGCACATTCCATTCAGGAACGTTTCCCTTTGTATCATTTTATGCTTTCTCGAACATTGGGACCGTACTTTAAGAAAAAGCTCATTATGGGTTTACTTTAATCTCTTTTCAATCCCTCTCATCAAGAAAATATTGCCAAGAAATATTGGTTTCTCTCATGCTGATAAAATTATTTGAACAACTATCCAATCAGTATAGGTTTAACCTTTCTAGCCTGGTTGGACTACCAACGTTAAAGAAGTCTCCCATCCCCCAAAAGGGTGGGCGAGTTCTCCTTTGTATAATTTTATCCTTTTTCGGGATTAGGAGACTACATACGAAAAAGAGAGCACATTGGAGTCTTCTTCCTGTTTTCATACTCTCTAAAAATGAAAACACCATCGATCATTCACCTTCTTGGGCTCACTAAAAATCCATGAGATTGTAGCATAGTGAGCTTACTTCTTTCCCTTATTCATGCTCCTTAAACTATGAAGAAGGCCAAAATGGTGTCTTTTGGCCCCACCACATATGATATCACAATTTGGTAGCTTTCCCTCATTGGGTCGCCTTTGTTCAGACTATTCTATGATAAGTCTTCCTTGGATCCCCTGAGTAGTCATGCTCCAGTTAATTCCCTTAGTATTTCCCATTCCATTTGTCTTCCTAGTATTATAGCTATCATCCCTCTCTCATGAGTCATTTTGATTTGCTTCCAGGTCATCCCTACGATCTTACTCTGAACAAAGGAATTTTGAGTCCCTTGTACTCCCCTGCCCATGTTCCCCCATTCAGTGTATCAGTCCCCTAATTGTTCGACATATTTGGTTATCCCCCTCATGCTCCTAGTCAAGGAAACATCATTGCCTTTATTAGTTGTAGGTCTCCCTCTGTCTACGTCAACACATCTATTCCAGAGGATAGACCCATAGGTCCCTGTATCCTGGCTTCATCCACCTCATTGATGAGTTCCTTGGACCACTTGAGAGGAGTCATTAGTGCCTTTCGGGTTGGTTGTGTCTCACGTGCTCAACTTCATCTACATCATCATACCGATGAGATTCATACAGGGTATTGGTCAGTTCATTATTTGGTCGAAGACCCCAGTTGTCACCTGACTCTAACACATTGGTGAGTCTATATATGGGACCCATATAGTCTCATGTCCCTTGTGATTTCTGGGCTGTGTTGGCGATAGTGTTCAGAAGCTCCCAATATTATGCTTCCATGTATCTTTAGTACTTGATGTTGCATATTGTACCACAAAAATTATGACTGTCAGTCATTGAGTCCATATATATGTACACTTTCATATCTAGTAGAGCATCAGTTATGATATTGCATTCCATGATAATTCCATTGTTCCTATGTATCAGTTCTTCAGATCAGCATTGTTTTCAACCTCCCATTAAGGCCGCCATTATGTATCATTATTTGTATATGGATAGATTGACTCCCATGTTTTGATCCTTGATCCCATTATTTATTCTTTTTACATTGTTACAAGCATGGGTATGCCCACCTATCCATATACATGTCCCGCATTTGTATCTCATCCATTTTTTAGAACCCATAATAAAAAAACAAAAGCCACCATAGTTCGAATAAGGAAGCTCCATTTCTCTATGGGTCTCTCCAGTCTCTCCACTGTTGTCACCATTATTCCCATGATCCTATGATGTCCATCGATCATACAATGAGCTCCTGCCCTCACACATCAAGGGGCAACCTGTTAACATTAAAAAGTGTTCACCTAGCTCTCCATGGTATAAACCATATAAATGCATCATATTCCCACCATATTTCCCTTACTTTTGACCTTCACAATTGTATTTCCACCAAAAATGGTCCAAAACATTATTATTTACTATGGTTTACTCTCACTCTCTCCAAAAAAGGGTTAAAAAACCCTTAAAAAGAGAAAGGGTAAAAAAACCACAGAAAAATACCATGGGTCATCACCTTGGGTCAAACAAACCCTAGGACCATACTATAAACACATTGTGAAGTCCCCTCCCAAAACACTTACCTTTCCATTTACTTGTGGTTATGTTGGGACACTTTTTCTCTCAAGTATCTTACATACTTTCATGCTATCATTCTCCTATCCACGCCATTTCCCCACTGTGTACATTGAGATATTCTCCGTACCCACTTTGGATCCATCCCCCCGTTTGACAACAGCACATGGAGTAGCTTGGAGAACCAATCCGTGGAGTTGCATAGCCACTTCCGAGGACTGCTACGGTGGCCCATCTTGGAGGAAAAATGTATTTCATGTTCATTCTGTTACAGCTAATTTTACCACACATGGTAGATCACATATTTATGGCCTTCCTTGTCCCTTTGCAAACTCTTTGGACCCCATGGACTATTTTTGTACCTTTGATGTTTCCAAGATCATCCCTAAAAACATGCATTATTTTCCATACGCGACTTTTAAACCTATTCTCACGTATATACGTGGAGATGACCCTCAAATCCGTGTACATCAGGATGTGTGCAAAAGGCCAAATAGTTTTGGAGTTTTCCTTGATGTGGATCTGAGTCACTTGTCTCTTAGCCTTCCATATGCCTTGAGATTGCTCAGATTTGACCTTCCATTACCCCATTGAAACACTATATAAGGAACCCTTTGGATACATTGAAAGGGGAGGAATTGAAGAACAAGAAAACTATAGTCCATTGTTGCCAGAGCTTATACTTGAGTCTGCATCCCTTTGTCCCTTGGAGCACTTTGTGTTCTTCCCAAGCTTTCCTTTGCTTGTGATATTGCTATTGAGAGATGGAGGATTGATTTTTGTGGTTACTCTGTCTGTTGTGGTACCACAAGCCATAGGAAGTTTTCTCTGTAACAGAATTGGTGACCATACTGGGGACGTTCCTTGTTTTTCTTTGGGGTTTGGGGGCACAATGTGCTTGATATTATTGACTTGCTCTTTATTTATCCTTGTTTCTGTGTTGCATTTTATGGTATGTTCATCCATTGACACTCCCCTTTATTGGTTTGACCCTTGGCCTGCTTTTTACCACTGCCTTCTCTGTATATGTAGGTTTTTGGCTAAAGTTGCGTACATACGCAGAGTTTTGGCCAAAAGTCACGTATACATGTAGGTTTTTGGCCAAAATCCGTGTATACATGCAGCTTTTTGGCCAAAACTCATGTATATATGCAGATGTTCTTTAAACAGTCACGTACATCCTCCCTTTTGGTGAGTTTGATGTTGTGGGAAGTCACTGGGTGGGTTGTGAGTGTGGTTGGGTCTTCCTTGGGTTTGATGTTGTCTGTTGGATGCTTCTTTTATGACCAGAGACCACCTTTTCATTTATTTTTCTTTGAAATTAGTTTTAGTCATTTATCCTTTTTGGTTTCCCATTAGTGCATTACTCTTTTTTGTCTCGGTGTCTTGCTGGGCTTGTGTTTTATACTTGCTGTAGAGACTGAGAGTTTTAGATGACTTTTATTGCATTTTTCATTCTTTTATATTGAAAAATACAAAGTAGTTGCACTCTTAGTTGCATCTTAGATATGGATTTGAGGATTTGAGGAGGTACTTGCATTGGATTTCTTGGATGAGAGTTGTGTTTAGGCTTTCATATAGGAAGGATTGCATTGGCATTCGGAAAGGAATATAGAGTTATGTATCTCATGTAGTGGCATACCCTGTTTTTCATTTGACAAAGATTGCACTTAGCATTTTTTGTTATGGTGTGCACTTTTATTTCACTGTTGAGTCTTCATATCATTATTTTCATGAGCATTTCCCTTTGAGTAATTACAACCATTAAAATCAACACATAATTTAAAAGGAACTACACATTTTTCTTTTATAGGGTTCACCAACAAGAATAGGTTTTAGGGTCTTGGAATAGTTCATTGTGAGTTAATTCTCCAAGACCACTAAACAAAACAATTAGGTGTCTGTCCAGGTGAGATAGTGAAATCCTTGGTATAATTATTGTTTCTTAGGATGCTCCTCTTACACAGGAGTTAAGAATGAGGCAGTGTGAGCAATTATTGATTGGGATGGCCCTTGGTCATAACTGAGTAGCACCATAGATATTTCTAGGATTGTATTCGTATTTGGGGGCTCTTTCGAGAGTTTCGGGCTTTGATACCCTTCCCATACGGTCAATCTCGCCTACGACTGTTCACCTTAGCATTGATTATATTGAGGTGACCTCAGTTGCCTTACTTAGGTTATCAAGGGGGTACTTCACAGAGGTTATTCTGTAGGTGTCCTGGCCAAGTAGGGGTCGAACAGCACAGTCACTATATGCATTGACACTGAGGGCCACTATAATTGGTTACATACCTCCGCTTGTAGTGTATGGGAGTTCTGAGCGTCTCCCGGTCGAGACATACCTGCTGCATTTGGGAGCTCACATATCCTCCCCTTGGTTTTCTTGTATTTTGGCAGTAGATTTTCTTAGGAGTGTGTTCTTTGTGCACTAGTTGGCCTTTGGGATCGCAGTTACTTGAGTATATTTATGCTCTCTTGAGTTTGGGTCCTTTTATATTCAGCATGCCTGGTATCCTATCGCCCGTCCTTGGCCCTAGTACAGACCCTGGTGTTGGACTTGGGGGCATAATAGCCCCTTACCATGCTCATATATTTGGGAGTGGTCACATTCCTCCCTATACTCCATTTGTGGAAGATGTTGACTCCCTTCTCTCGGTCTTTACACCGGTGGTCACCCTCACGGGAGTGGTAGTGGATGCGTGAACATTGGGTCTACACCTTACTTTCCTTTTTATCTCCCATCATTCACCGCATAGTTTCCTTTGGGTGCAGTTGTCATGATCATTCCTCCCTATATCCTATAGTTTGGGTTCTTTATTGACTATTTTGGGTTGTTTTGGACTAATATGGTTGTCATGTAGGGTCCATTTTTTGTACACTCTCTCTGAGGTTTCAACCCGTTCGTTCCTATCACAGGTATTACATCTGAACTAGAATATAGGGTAGGATTTCATATCCGCCTACACTTTGCATGACCTTATGACCATTTCATTTTAACCTTAGGTACAAACCCATTCCATGGTATCACGAAACCTTCATGCTATTGTTAGAAGTGGTACTATGTGAATGGTAGAGCTTTCCTATACATGGGTATCCTAGTTAGCTCCCTTTTTTATTTTGTACCCATGCTGTGAGTCCTCTCTTAGGTTCAGG
>LPNX010009101.1:0-17393 GCA_001517045.1 Pseudotsuga menziesii | reverse complement strand
GACTATAAATAGACTGGATGGACTCCCGATTTAGACATGACTCCCGATTTAGACATATGACCAAATTTGGACAAGGGAGGATTAATAATCCTAACACAGGATTCCCTTTTAGTACCGCCATGACTTTGTGCAAGAGCTTCATACTCCTCTTGATATTTTTGCTGGCCTTTTCCCCAGGACTCCCTTATGTCAAGTTGTAATTGCATTATCATGAATTTTGCTTGCCTTATTGAGCCTTATGTCGGCTTCCCTGACTTCGATTATCAGCCATATAGCTCGAGCTTGTCTCATGTCTAGCCAAGCAGAGCCATTTTATATATCTTTTGCAGCTTGATTCCCTATTTTTACTGGGAGGGGACTTTTCCCCGAGTGTTGTTATCCTACACATGTTTCCTTGCATTGAGCATAGTGATGTTCTGCTACTTGGGACTAGTTTGTTTGCCCCTTGACACTTGTCTCCTCCTAGTCTGTAACTATAAAGCACTTTTATTCTTTTTCAAGCTTTTCAAAATATTTGAAAAAGTCCAAAAAAAAATAAACAAACCAAAAATCCGGACAGGAAAAGATGTTATCTTTGGCAGCAGTCGAGTCGTGTCGCCTTCGAATAGAACACTGTATATCACATCCATTGGTTGGGTTAATAGTTTGACTTTAGGAGCTATACTCATTTCTCTGAGTTTATCTCCACTGACTGGTTAAGCTTCCAGTCCCTATGGAGCCTCTGTCGATGCCTCATGTGTCGCAGAGATGTCCCAGTTTTGAATATTGAGTCTATGCTAACTACATTCAGTCACCATTCACCTTTATTCTCTTGTTCAAATGAATTTGAAGCCTGATTCGTCCATTCATTAGTTTTCTTGACTTTGCATATCGGTCATTCCTAGGACTAGTACTGGTTCATGCACATTATGATCGAGTCCTTCCACATTATACAGCCTTACTGATTACCTTGTGTTGGATGATGAGGGATGCCTTAATTCCCTCCTTCCAGCAGATTTCATCCCATCGACTTCAGATCATTTATTCTGGGATAGGAATCTAGAGTCATTTTGAGTGCCTTGAGACTTGCAGTCATTAGTGGTAGGTTCTCTCGCCATCGACATTTTTTGGGAGTACATCAATGTCCCCTGATCGATGGATTCTTTCAAGTGTTTGACCTCAACGCATTTATTCACACTTGTTAGTTTGCACTCTAGTACCTTGATTCCCATTTTCATTATCTGTGGGTAATCTCGTGTCTGTTAACGATGTACATTAATGATTGGTAATCAGATGATGGACTACTATGTTCAAACTCAACACCTCTATTCACATAGTGGGAGATGTACTCATAGCGGATTGTGTAGAAGATGTTCCAAATTGGTGGAATTTACCTCCTTGATCGTGCAAGTGTTCATGAGATTTAAACTCTCGTGACTTGATTCTAGTGTATTCCAGATATCTTCAGCCATTATGGAGATCTTGATCCATTGTATATCTTCATATTTCATGGAGATCATGATCATTTGTATATCTTCATCATGGAGATTCTGATATATCTATATTGTACGTGGTGATAATAACACATGTCATATTTTGTATCATGCCTATTCATGGCCATTGTACTCTTATGTATCTGAGACTGCTGTGTGTACCTGCAGTCATATGCAGAGATATTTGTACTGTATTGTTGGATGGCTAGTTCTTCCACCTGGTTCTTCATCACTCCACTTATGGGATGGACTTATAATATATTTCGGCCATCGTATGACCCCTCTAAGCTCACACATTAGGGGGCATCTGTTATAGCTGATTTTACCACACATGGTAGATCACATATTTATGGCCTTCCCTGTCCCTCTACAAACTCTTTGGACCCCATGGACTATTTTTGTACCTTTGATGTTTCCAATATCATCCCTAAAAACATGCATTATTTTCCCTACATGAATTTTAAACCTATTCTCGTGTATATACGCGGATATGACCCTCAAACCCGCGTACATCGGGATGTGTGCAAAAGGCCAAATAGTTTTGGAGTTTTCCTTGATGTGGATTCAAGTCACTTGTCTCTTAGCATTCCATATGCCTTGATATCGCTCATATTTGACCTTCCATTACCCCATTGAAGCACTAAATAAGGAACCCTTTGGATACATTGAAAGGGGAGGAATTGAAGTGCAAGAAAACTATAGTCCATTGTTGCCGGAGCTTATACTTGAGTTTGCATCCCTTTTCCCCTTGAAGCACTTTGTGTTCTTCCCAAGCTTTCCTTTGCTTGTGATATTGCTATCGAGAGATGGAGGATTGAAGTGGCGGAGACCCAAGTGGAGGACTCAGTTTCTCCGGTTCGCAGACGTGCCGATAGAGGTTGTCACTATTGTAATATCTGATTTATATTAATAGAAATATCTTTTCCTGTCCAATAATGTGTATTTAAATAAGTATTGAATCCACAGATGCTTTTAAATTCTTATATGTTATCGATTATATATGCTAGAGTAGGTCTAACACCATTATATAGCACGCTTGTCTTGTTTGCTGAATGTTGAGAGAGAAAATTGCTAATACAAGTGAGCGTGGAAAATCTCAATGGGGATCTAAATTGCATTGGATTGCTTGGATGAGAGTTGTGTTTAGGCTTTCATATAGGAAGTTTTCTCCGTAACAGAATTGGCGACCATACTGGGGACATTCCTTGTTTTTCTTTGGGGTTTGGGGGCACAATGTGCTTGATATTCTTGACTTGCTCTTTGTTTCTCCTTGTTTCTGTGTTGCATTTTATAGTATGTTCATCCATTGACACTTCCCTTTATTGGTTTGACCCTTGGCCTGCTTTTTACCACTACCTTCTCTATATATGCATATTTTTGGCAAAAATTCACGTACATACGCGGATTTTTGGCCAAAATTTGCATATACATGCAGGTGTTTGGCCAAAATCCGTGTATACATGCAGATTTTTGGCCAAAAGTCATGTATATATAGAGTTGTTCTTTAAACAGTCACATACATCCTCCCTTTTGGTGAGTTTGATGTTGTGGGAAGTTGCTGGGTGGGTTGTGAGTGTGGTTGGGTCTTCCTTGGGTCTAATGTTGTCTGTTGGATGCTTCTTTTATGACTAGAGACCGCCTTTTCATTGATTTTTATTTCAAAGTAGTTTTAGTCATTTATCCTTTTTGTTTTTCCATTAGTGCATTACTTTTTTTTGTCTCGGTGTCTTGCTGGGATTGTGTTTTATACTTGCTAGAGAGACTGAGAGTTTTAGATGACTTTTATTGCATTTTTCATTCTTTTATATTGAAAAATACAAAATAGTTGCACTCTTAGTTGCATCTTAGATATGGATTTGAGGAGGTACTCGCATTGGATTGCTTGGATGAGAGTTTTGTTTAGGCTTTCATATAGGAAGTTTTCTCCGTAACACATTCCATTAGTTTAGCTGATATATATGTCAAAATGATAAAAAATATTTGCTTTCAATTGTTAGTTTAGTTTAGTTTTTTGTACTTTCATTAAACTCTTCCTTATGATCACAACGATCTAAGGTTGGTGCTTTTGCACGTATATGGGAGAAATCAACACTACAATAACAATAAATTATAAAAGCACACTTTTATATCTTTTCTTGCAAAGCCATAATCTAATATTAACACTCAGCTACGTCAAACAAGATTCAAAGAAAATGATCTATTCATGTGGGCCTTTTTTCCTTGCGACCCAGGTTCATTCCCCTCTCTCTGGTCAGCACAAAAAATCCCAAGATATCAGCCCAACAGAGCGAAGCCCAGCTGACAACACCTGCGACACAAATTCTGTCTCACCCAATATATCTCATTTCTTATGGGTAACTGCCAGAACCATGTTTCTGCAGTTTATGCGGGAGGGTGTTTAAGTTCCTTCACTTGCGCCAAGGTTTGTAACGAAGACCGAGAAGGTGGGTTAGTGTTTTTCACTTTATATATCAAATGAAGTATTACTCGCCCTTATTTATGCAATATTACATGAATATATAGCGAACAGACATCACAGACATAGTCATTACTTGACATGCATCATTCATACAGTTATCTCTTTTAAAGCACAATACCCAATCAATAATTTTACACAGTAAATATGCACTTGTCTAATATACCCAGCATTCACACCTATACATAGCATGTAACGTGGAAACCCTTCCGGTAAAAACCCACAAGGTGCTCTTCATTTTCCATTGGCATGAGGAAATAGATGCACCTTTTGCCTGTACATAAAGCTATAGACTCTGTTCAATATCTTCTCTTATTTCTCTACAAACTTCTTCTCCCTCTCACACTCTCTGTTCTTCTCTATCTTTATCACTCTACTCTACTCCTACTCAGTGATCCGCACATAGCCTGGATCGAATTGACCTTCTCTATCTATCTATGCACTCAGCTGTAGACACATTACTCTGATGTACTCAGCAATCTAGAGTTACCTACTCAAAACTGTTGTATCCTCTACTCTGCTCAAAAGCGTCTAAACAAGAACTAGATAATAGGCTAACTGATTGACTGCTAATTTCCTAACCCATGTACCGCTTGGGTTTCTCCTTTTATAGCCTTATTACATACTCGATGTATTCCCATACATGCTTGTTACAGACTCAATCATGACTTGATATAGAATCTAATAGAATCAGCTATAGTCACTATCTCAACCGACTTACTATTTACAGCCCATAGGCTGTCTTTCCTATTATAGAAAAATACGACCAAAGAGGCTCTATCGAATTGACTTAGAAAAATTCCTTTATGCATGTGGTTGCTTTCGGCTCTAGCTGAGATCGTACCCACCATCACTAAGGGATGTTGCCTCTCCGCATCATGCCTTACTATCACTTTCTAGCCATTGCCTTATCCACATGCCTACTTCTGCAAATATTTTGCCATGTCATCACACCTCTTGCTCTGTCCTTCTGTCGTAGCTTACAAAATTGGCGCAGCTTCCTTGTCATGTTCCTTCTCTTTACCTTTCTCCTTATCTTCCTTCTTCTTTTGAAACATCCTTCTCCTTGTTGTTGTTGGTGTTTCTCATGTCATAGGTCCTTCCTCTTCTTCCTTACGCTCTTCTTTCCTTAGGCAGAATTCTACATGAATTCTTCCCTTCTGTCCTGATGCCCAACAGGCCCCCAACACTCACTTGTGGCTTGTCCTGAGCCATGCAAGCTATTATAAACTGACTTGCGCAAATTTTGGTCTGACACACACTTCTCTTTTTCTGCACACACTTCATCTTCAACTTTTTGCATGTGCTCCACTAGGTCGGAACTGACGTGTTCCGACATGTTAATTTCTGTTGGGGTTTCTACCTCACGTACCTTCTGGTGCACAAGCTGAATTAGCAATGTGTCTCATTCTGGTTTTTCCTATAATTCCTCTATATTTTCCTCGTGTTGTTGTTGTTGTACGTATAGCGTAGTGGTTCGTTGTTACAGGCTATGCATTTCTGTTGTTTTAACCTTTTTTTTGCTCCAAGGGGAGCTGCTTTATCTCATTTCATATTTGCGTGATATTTTCTTCTAGCACAATGAGGTCACTGGCAATATTCTGTGATTTCTCATCGTTCAGCAGAGTCTCCCAAGTCCAGGAGACTTGGTCGATGGCTTTAACACATATCTTCTTTGTTTCCAGTACCCTTTTGGCATCCTGTGTGGGTGCGCCACGTCGAATTTCCAGCATTTCTAGCGGGGTGTTGGGAATCTGTTGGGATTATAATTCAGTTACTTTCTTCTTAAGGTCAACGAATATCTAACCCATCCTAAGGATCTTGTCTTCTGATGGCATATCATGTGAGATTTCCTCATGAACCACATTTGAACAAATAGTATTAATGACGTGGGTGAGCTTCTTCTTACTTTCTTCTCCTTTATTTGCTTCATGGGTAGTCTTTTGTATTTTGGCCTTTAGATTTTTGAGGGCCTTCACTGAGTGCTTTACCTTTTGTCAAGAGTATTTCCTCGTATCCAGATCTCTGTAACTGCTACTCTCTGTAGCGCATGTACATCCTTCAATTGTAATTTTGAAAAATCAAGGAAAACCAGAGAACTATTATTATGTACCTCGTTGGAGTCTGGGACTCCGAATTCCAACACTTCTTTGTCCAATTGTACCTTGTTGGGGTGGTCTTGTCTAGGACGCATGGATTCCCACGCTTCTGATGTGCCAAGGGTGTCCTGCGATGGGGTTACCCATGGTGTGTGCTCTACTATGAGTTTGATTGCTTCAATTGTTTTTCCAAGGTCATTTAGCCTATTTGTAATGGAAGCATTGCATTGGTTTTGTTTTCTGCAATAGTCATCGAGCCGTGCCTGCGTATATTTTTGTAAGGCGTCTTTTAGGGTTGAGATTTCTTCCTCATCCATACCTTAAGTATTAGCTTCCTTGTTAGCCCTTCGCTTTTTCCGTGATGATTATGGTTGAGATTTTGCATTCTGAGCCTCTACTTCCTGGGTTTGGAGTAGCGATTTTGGTTGGTGATGATCAGTCTGAGCGTTACTAGGAATTGTTGCATCGTACCGGTGGGTACTTTTCTCCTCAAGAGGTTGTGATCCTAGATGTTTCCACTCGTTTGGACAATCCCGGAAAATGGTCTCTAAAACCTTGGATGTGAGAATATATTGTGTGGGAAACCACTATTTCTGGGGGTCTCCACGTTCCTGAATGTACATGTAGTGGGTTGCTAACTGGAAATTGATAGAATGGTGAAATATGGAGATTGTAGTTCCACTCAGTCGTATCTTCTGTTTCACCAAATTTCTCAAAGCTTCATTATGAACAAAGAATTGAGTGTTGGTACTCAGTTATCAACCTTCAACAAGTGAGAACCACAAGTTCTAGTATCGGTCTCCTCATTATAGTACATGTATGTCTACCTGCTGATACTCTGTAGGCTTGGACCATACAACAAAGGAGATTAGAATTATGAACCAAGCATAGTGGAAGGGGGTACCGGTGTCTTTTGATGAAGCAACATCCCGAAGCAACTCGTTTAGCAAAAATTTGGATAAGTTGAATTGCAATCCTTTTGCACAAAGTGTAGCCATCATTATTACCCCTGCATTACATTGCTGCGGGTTCGAGACACACATGAGTTTATGTGTCAAAATTGTGGCTTCCATACGAGTAGCAGGGTCCTCAATGGATGAAATTAAAAATTCTTCGCTAGAGATGCCCATGCTATATTTTTCTTGGGTATGTGCAATCTTGTCTGTTTGCTCGCCTTCCTGAAATGTCTCTTCAAGATCCTACCCAAGTATTGACAATCTTGTGATTACTGAAATGATATCAACATCGATTGGGTGCGTCTTGTCTATCCATAGGAATCCTGCATTAAATACTACTAGTAATTGTTTTACATAGGTATCCAATTCTCTGGTTTGAAAAAAATGCAGCATGAAGAGGAGTGATATCAACCCCAACTACTCTAGCCCATTTTCCCATTACATTGGAACGAACATTTTTGGAATTTTTGGGGACTCCTGGACTAGCTTCATATAATTTTTCCTGCACAATTCTCTAATAATACTGGTTTCTGAGTCTTGAAAGGTGAGTTTAGCCAACTGAGGCATGATATTGTGCAAGACCTCCATGTCTTTCAGTTTCTTAGGCACTACCAGTGTAACATGGCCGGTGGCAGGGATGGTAACTAGTTTCGAAGTCTTTCTTCTCCTCCTGGGCCGATGGTGCTACTGGTGCTTCTTCATTCCTCAGCTTCCTCATTGGCTTCTTATCATTAGGTTCTCTGGCTGATTGTGACTCCTACACTCTACATTTTTTTTCAGATCGAGGCAGAACCTGGCCCGGAGCCGATCAGGGCTGGTTCCTTGGGGTTCTATGTCCTAAACCACGCTAAATTGGATTGTTGGCTAGAATTGTCACATGGGCATGAATATTGACTATCATAAAGGAGATGAACTGGTTTCTTCTCATTGAAATGCTTGCAATACTGCTTCCTTTGGGTCTAAACTCAGTGATTTCAGATATGGAAACAATGTGGATTGTGAAACAACAGCTTCCTGACAATTACCCTTCGCACGAGTGTTCTGTACCTAGAAAGTACTCTCCCTTTTGAACGAACTGTGGAAACAACATGGGTATTTAAGGAAATTTTCTCGGCATGCCATCACTGAGCTGACATTTAGAAAGGCGACCATTGTTATTTATGGTGGTTATCACTACAAGGTATAGTCCGGTTCTTCGAGGATTTTCGAATTAATGAATGACAAATACGCTATTAGTGTATTTACTTAATTACTGTGTCAATCATGGTACTAATTTCTGATAGTGTGATTTTAACGTATTTTATATTTTCGACTGAAGTTCTCCCTTTTTGATGGCATAATGCATTTAACTCCATCTTTTTTTATGCCCTTTCTAATAGGGTACTGTGTAGTTTCACAAGTGCGATCTCTTTCCACTTCACACATTCCTTTTGACATAGGGGTATTATGACGAATGGGTCACTATCCATAAGATTCTTTGTAATATTACTGCATGTGGTGTAGTTATGATGCATTGATGAAGGCCTGTGTCTTCAACTATTATCTCCAAAAATATTTTTTCCTTTAGTACGTGCAGGGCAACATTAATTGTTGGGTACTTGATTGAAAATTCAAATGTTTGGGTAACGTTTACAGTTAAAATTTTCCACTCGCTAGCTCCTCCTCGAAGCTCCTCTGAAGTGTACCAACTTTTGGGAACCATTTCCAAGGTGTGGATGAACCAATGAACCCATTCCCGTCACGAATATGTTTTCCAAGCCATGCAACAGTTATTAATGTGTTTCCAAGGATTTGACAATCATGTGTATTTTTTTATCATCATAGCTGATCTCTTCTCCAAATATGATCTCCATTAGTATTCTACATTGTGGTCAGTTGGAGATAGACTATTTATGTGTACCCCACCATCTAGGAGGTGT
Organism: Pseudotsuga menziesii; assembly: GCA_001517045.1. NCBI lineage: Eukaryota > Viridiplantae > Streptophyta > Pinopsida > Pinales > Pinaceae > Pseudotsuga > Pseudotsuga menziesii. The sequence continues at coordinate 8,471 of LPNX010009101.1, read as the reverse complement.
AGCTTTCAGCACAAAGTCCAAAGCGGACAGTTGTTGCGATTATGTGACCTTTTCTTCGAATTCATCCAAGAAGGATGCAAGGTTAGGAAATCCTTCATACGTAGGCAAAACGCTTGCTTTGACTCCTACCCATCGAACAACTCTTATGATTCTCGCACATCTACACATGGAAACTTCGTGTAGCCTATTTTTCTTATTTTCTAGGGCTTCGCATGAGTCGGAAGTGCACGAGCTAACACTGCGCCAACTCAGGTTTTGATTATTTGTGGGATTAATATAATCATCCTTTGAAGACATGATGTTATATAGCTGATCCAAATAATTCTGTTTCCCTTCACTATGCACAGGCTCAACATAACGTTTCCCTTCAAGGGGATCAATGGCCGCAACCTCCCTTATTTCAGAATCTTCAAAAGACAGGATCATTTTCTTGAAGTTTATGATTGTCTAGTTATCTATGGACCAATCAATTCCTAGAAGTGCAGGATAGGGGTTTGTGTCATCGACAATGCCAATGACCTCGAAGTCGGAATATGTCCTTAATCCTTCAAATTCCACAGGTACTTGGGGAAGTCTACCAATTGGTAGCACCTTCAACTAGTTTGCAAGCTGTAGTTGAATAAGAGACCAGTCCAGTCACGACCTGTTCATGCTTTCCCATGTCTGTCTTGTCAATATATTGACATCTAAGCCCAAGTCAAGTATGATATAGTCCATATCATATTCTCCTATCTGTACGGTCATTCTCATTTCTCGGTCTGTCTTCCGTTTGCTTCCAATATGATTGACGCGCTTCTTAGGCCACATGTCTTCGAGTGTTTCCTCTATTAATGTTGTCACCTCTATGACAACATCTTTATCATGGATTAGTGATAAACAACTTTTGAAAAATTCCTTGAGCTTACTAACCTTTTTCGTTGGCAGTTGTCTGACCAGTTATTCAAATCTTTTAGGCATAGCTCTCACTTGTCCAAATGTTGAAGGGTGATTGGAATCAAGGAAATCTTGTCCTGCTTCCAAGAAGACTTCATTCTCTTCTTGAACATTCAACAGAGCTTTCTTTTATGCCGCAGGTCACACCTGCAGATGTCCTTGCGGTGTATTTTGGTCTGCTCCTGTCGCAACACCTCCTCTTGTGACTACAACAAGGTTGGGTTGTCTTGGCCCGACATAAATAATTTGAATATTTGGATTGGGGTTTGGATTTGGATTCTGCGTTGGTTTGGCATTAATGACAATTCTAGCCTGCCATTTCATAATGGGTTGCGGACACTATTCGACAGTGTGATCAAATGCTTTACAATATGTACAATTTTTTACAGGACTTTGAAAATATCAATAAAGTGTCTTGGTTTCCCACAATTATGACATACAAATTGGCCTCTTCCTCAACCAAATCCTCCTCCTTATTGCTTTCCTTGACCTCTAAATTTCCCACCCCCCCTTTGCGGAGGGTATTGTTGTTGTTGAGGATGCTGGTTTGGCTGGTATTGCGGTTGAGGATATTTTTGTTGTTGAAACTGCACATGTTGATACTGAGGCTGTGCTCGCTTAGATTGCATTTTTTCCTAATTCTTCATTAGGTAGGTATCCATCATTTTCTCTTGAAGCAACTGGAAGGATCTGCAATGCTTTTCATAATGCCCTACCGATCTACAAAATTTACAGTATAGACTAGTAGGGGCACTCACAATTTTTTTCAAGTACAAGCATTCCTCGAATTTGTGACCTCTAGTATGGAATAATCTACACCAAGGAACCCCTTGGGTGTTTAATGGGTTCGACACACCTACTGTGACATATTTCATTAGTGCCGAGAAATTATCTTTATGGTGTCCATCTATTCTACACCTTGTACACCATAGTTCCTCCTGAACTTATTTTTTTCTTTTGATGTCCTGTAGCCGCACCGTAAGATTGGCCAGTTGCGACTAAATTTGCATCATGCTTGAGCTAGTGTATCAAACTAGCAAGGATTCTAACTTCATGGTTATCTACAAAGCCTCTGTCTGAGACACAAGTTTCTGTTGCATCAACAACGTTCGTATGTGCGACAATAAGGAGGCAATGAACCATTCCTTGTGTTGCAGATTCAACATTTGAAAACTGACCTTGGCCATTAACGTCTTAAATCTGTGTTCGAAATCCCAAATAGACTTTGTCGGTAGTTGCTTGATCTCCTTGATCTTAGTGATGCATTGTGACCAAGACTTCAATTTCTTAAATTCATCAATCAACTCGAGTCTAATCTAATTGAGGGTCTTTGGGACCACTCCCACTGGTACTATGGAAAACTTCATATACTAGTCTAGTGCACGACTTCGCAATGTCGTGATCATCTGTTCTTTCTTGATATTCTCATCATGGATCTGTCGTACAGTCTAGATGGCATCACATAGAAACCAATGTTGTTCTGGGTTTTCCAGTCCATTCCCATTGAATATTGGGAGCTTAGTTTCGGCTCCAGCCATTGGGTTGATCGAAACTGTATTCACTGGTGGTATAGTAGGAACAAAATGTGGACTAGTTGGACTTCCTTGTTTGCTATTTACAACATTAGTACTACTTGTATTTACAGAAACACTTGGAGACTGGTCTGATGATCTTACCCCTGGTACTGTAGGTGAGTTGAGTACATGTTCTAGTTCTGGAGCTTCAGTCCACTCCTCAGATTCTTCATCTCCCTCTGAAATTGGTTGGTACTCCTACTCCTCATCACACGATCCTTCTTCTAGGTATGATGTAAAACCATATCCCTCCTCTTCTTGCTCTGTGTTGCAACCACCTTGTCCGAACATAGTTTTTCTCCTTTTGCAGGACTTGAATATCCTTTCGTTCTCAAAAATATAGATTCTAGTTCAGTTCCACCTTCTCCTAGGAACATCTCACTTCAGGGTTCTGTTGAGACATAGCCACCCTTTAGTTTTCAATCTATCATTTGTAGAATTTCATTTTCACATATGAGCATTTTGATCCATGTCTTCCAAGATGAGACATATTGACTGCATGGTCCTTGGAATTTTTTTCTCTTGACCTGACTGTATGAGTTATCATGTCAACGATGAACTCATCGATATATCCTTCTATGATACTATCTACCCAGAAGTCAACAACCCTTGTGTTTCAGTTTGTAGATTTCTGCGGTGAGATAAGTTTTTGTAGGGTTTTGACCTAAAAATGTCTACTATGGATTGTCCGGAAAAACCCTACAACAACCCTTGTGTTAGCGTCGGGATTGAGCCCATAGTTTGGGGGGAAAAGGGTTCTCTCCCAGGCAACAACAAAACTGCTTTAGACTACGCCTCTGTCCTGGCGTAGTTAGAGAGGGATCTCTCACTTACTTTCCAGATTTACTTCATGTAAGATATTCACTCGAGAACGGTCAGGAGGCCAGACTCCTGGATATGGTGAGTGCGTTAATGTAAGATGCAGGTGGGACTATCAAAGGAAGGAACCATTGGGAAATGGAGTCGAAGGTCTGGGTAGGGAAAATATTGCAGGAGGTAAAGAATGGTGTAAATTTACAAGCAGAGGCAAGATAGCCATCAATATTGCAATCAGGAGATATTTAGCAGGTGATTAGTAGATGAGAGGGAACAGTCCATCACGCAGAGCATCTACAGGATGAATTCTGCATAACTTTAGAAGAAAACTTAAATGAATATATGAAACAATAGACTAAGCATAGCATGTATGAATTCCAAACTATTATACACTCATTTTAGACAGGAAAGAAATTAACAAACTGGAATGAAAATAGGATGAACATTTCACGTAAAGAAATTACATATTGAAAGAAACAACGACACAGGAATCTCTGCCTTGAAATATAATCATTCCTCTGCAAATTTTTTCATAACACGGAAACCAGAGACTAATTACAATGGAGATCCTCATCCCTTGAAAGTTTCCCAACCAATCCCTATCTCCCTCTATTGGGAGTTTATTTATACTATTTCAGTGCTGACACTATTCTCCGAAACAAACCTAAAAATTGTTTCCAGTCACAATCAGACACTAACAGTTTAGAGAGTGGAACTATCGCCACAATTTACAAATATTAATAAACATTATGGAGCAAGTGGGTGCACTTGGCCTGGGTGACAGCCTCATGTGCTCGGCTACTGTTGTGGATTCTGAGTACGACACCTTTCCATTTGTTTTCAGGCGAGTCACCATTTACTAGGTTTTGGACCTCTTAGCTGGCCCGATGAGTCAGCATAGTGCCCTTTTTCTATCCCAAGTTTGTGTTTTTTCCGTGTTCAAAGGTGGCTTTCTACATGGGCACAAACTGGCAGGGCATTTTTCATCTTTCCTCTGCTCAACCTCATCCACAGACCCCTTCCTCTCTGGGTAATACTATTAGGAATGGGGTCTGGAAGAAGGGTCGCATTGCTCCTGGCCGAGGCAAGCCTTTGCAGTGGCTTGTCATTCTTGCACTCCTTAACTCCTCTGAGGTGGTCTCTCCCATAGGAAATAAGGTGGAGCATACCTCCACCAGCCCCATCACCTTTAGCAAGTGGAATTCACAAACAGGGTTGTGCAGGCATTGGACCCCTGATGCTCCCATCGGAACAACTACTCCTATAGAGTGTAGTCCAGAACTATCTCCTTGTGTGGAGGATTTGGATGTAGTGATGGTATTAGGGGTCCTTGAAAAAACACCTATGGGGAGCGAGTGTCCAGGCAATGCGTTGTTGGAGGTGCAGGTATCTGAAGGTGGGTGTATCTCTCAAAACTCTTCATGTCTGGGCCCTGATGGCTAGTGTCATCCTTGGCATGGAACACCAAGGTGACGGGTAAGTGTGGAAATTTGCTCACCAACCATCAACACACCTAGACGGACAAGCTTTTCAAACCAGATCGCCATCGCCAAACCCTTCAAATTTCTATGGACTTGCGACGAAATGAAAACTTGGGCTCTAGAAGTATGTTAGCTCACTCCCGGCGTTTCAAAGGAAATATATATAAGGATTTGAGATTGAATTCTGTAATGACCGTTCAGCATTCCCACACATTCTTCCATCGAGTGTCTTTAGTGCCGACATGTGTGAGGGCATGGGTAGGGTGATCCTTTACCTGCTGGGGATCTAGTCACACCACTTCATTGGCTACAACACCTTACCATTTTCCGTGGGAAATATTTTCGGGTGCCACCTTGTGTAGTTGATCCATGCTGCAAAGCACAGGGAGTGGACTTTCCCACGCTCCCTTGGTCTTATGATGTAGGAAAAATAATGGTCTCCCCCGTCGCGCTGGCCTCAACCCATGTGAAGAGTGGATTCATCGGTTACTTTCCTCACTTTCGCATGCCAAATTACACAGAGGTCGCTTGTCTTTAGGTGATACGGCTCTGCAACAGGGATGATTTCACCTATAGGCATGCTACAAATGGAGTCTAGGGGACCAATTAATCTTCCAAGAGGAATATCATGTGTGGGAATGTCTCTTCTACTGTCAGCTCTGTGCTGGATGTGATACCTATAGCCTTGAGGCCATTTTAGCCCTCCGATTTGGGTGTCCTCCACATCCATCGTCCACGTTTATTTAACTTATGCCGCCAATTCCTCATTCTTGGATCTAGCGAGCAGCTTTAAACTGTGGCATGTTTCTTATCTGTCGATTGAGACTGACCTCTCCATGCAACCGTTGATTGGAGCAGACCCTACCACTTTCATGAATTGAGAACTTGACCTCGTCTGCACTAGTTCAGATCGTGAAATGAACCTCGACCATATATCTATTCCCTTCTTTGTTATGACCGTTGATATTTGCAGCCGGTACCAATTTTCACGATTTGGAATTGTGACTTTATCCGCACAAGTTTGGATCACGAAATCAGCTAGGGCCATAGATCTACTTCTGCTCTCATCTCCGTCGCCAGATATTTTCTCTTTTTAATCTGTTTCACGATTTGGGAAAGTTCCTTCTACCGAGCATGTTTTCCTAGCGAAACTGTCTCAGGCCGTTGATTGGGATTCTCCTGGATCTCGACCTTTCATTGCTTGTTCCCTTTAACAGGCTTCATGAATACCCAACTTAGGTATTCCCTTGCATCTTTTGGCTTGTGGGAACACACTCCCTCATCGATCTTCTTCGTTGCGCTTCTGGATCGTTAATCTATGATGCCTCTTTATCTCATCTTCACTGCTACAATGCCTTGACCTTTAGAAGGATCTACCACTGTAGATCAAGCCCTCTTCTTCATCCACCGGTCCCAGTTGACAAAAACTATCCATCGAATAGCCTGAAGGGTGTTCGTATAATTCTCCCTTGAACAAGACCCTTCTGAATTCTTCTTGGCCCATAACTTGACTGTTGCAAACAGAGTGCTAACAACTGGCTCCATGAGGGATGCTATCCTCCCAATGAGTTAGCAAAGAACCCCTATAGACCAAGTGCCAAATCCATTGGGTCACCCAAAATATTTCCTTTGAAACCTTCATTCTGCTTTGAGCTACTGCTTTAGCAAATTTATGTCACTCTCCAAACTATGCTCTTAGCCATACTCTGAAACTAAGAACAATTGTGACTGCAAACCTGTGCTTACAATTGAAAATGAAAACAAACTAAACAGTAATGAAGGAAATTCTCGATAATTTCTGAGCTTATTTCTTCCTACCTACTCTACCTAATTTAGTGCATAAGCCCAATTAAGTGAAATCGGACTTCCAATGAAGCCAATCAAGAATCTTGCTTAACAATTTTGTTTCCTTTTCATTTTTGATGAACAGGAATGAAATGCATAATGGAAAACGGCCATATCAAATAAACTGATATTTATAGCAGAGATGCGACTAGTCATTACCATTATCCAGCCTTTCTATGTACTCTCCTATGGGGTCATAGAAAACACAGCAACCTCCAGCATATTCTATCATCTGTTCATGAGAAAGTTGTCCAAAACTACTTTCCTTTGGTGAGATGTCAGGATGATAATTGAAAGATATTAGAAAAGGGTCCACATAATTGTTCTCTAATGAAACATCCACCCTTTCATTCAAATTTTATGAAACTAGAGCTTTAACTTCTTCATATGCCTCAACATGGATGTCCTCTTTTTCTTCGATAGAACCGAGTAAGCAATTTCCTCCTTTATGGGGTGATATTCCTGAAGGCATACAATTAAAAGATGTATTTATTTGAGGACTGTTGCCTCCTTCTTCATGACTCAACACCTCATCACAAACTCCTGACGTATCAATAAACGGAGAGGGATTGCACGATTGTTCCTCTTTATCATCTTCTTTTCCATATACGTTTATGGAATGCACCATATCCTCTAACGTATGTTTCTGCTTATAGGTTTTAATCATGTGTCGTATTAATTCAAAAGAGGAATAATAGAAGGGTAGGCTATCACCTTCAACACATTTACCATCCTTTCCTGTCTCAACTTTCTGACTTTGGATTGCAGCTTGATTTCCTCCATTAGAATACCTTGGTTTTATAACTGGCTCTTTAGGTATAGACTCTAGGTACTCCTCCTCATACTCATCATACACAGGTACACCTAAATCCCTTTTAAAATTGTCATTAATGGACCCAATGCTGAGAAGATTGCAACCTTCAGAGAACAAGCCTGTAGAACCATCTGCTTCTATATTGGGCTGATCATCTTCTTGTCTAGTATGGGAAAGCTTTAGATGAACAGGTACTCTCCCCTTCCGCTTGTAGGGCCCAACCAATTTTAATGTATCTTTTATTTCACCACCACTATCCTGACTTGACAAATTTTTGGACATCTTAAGGTTTTCCTCAACCTCCAAACAATCGGTAAACATATGCTACAAATTGGTTGATTTTCTTTCCAAAAGAAGTAATGACATTTCAGGAGGAAAGGTGGTTGCATAATAGACCTTAGCAGTGTTCTCAAGAGGTTGGATTTCCTTGGGAATGTTATAATAAAAGCTTGCAAATATTTTGTTAAAACTAGATATGGCCTCACCCTCATGCCTCTTTAGGGAATAAAATTATGAAAGTATTTGATCCAGTGGCCTTCTCCTACCCCAAAATTTCAAAAAGGTTCAAGAAAACTCTTCCTAGGTATTAATGGACTTAGGCTGCAATTGTTTGAACCATTCTTTAGTATCTCCTTGCAAAGATTGGGCAAAATTCGTCATGCAAACATCATCATGCTCTATCTCAAAAAGGTCAGAGAAATGTTCAAAGGCTTGTAAATGTTTATCAGGAGTGAAATATTTGGATTCTCCATCAAATTTGGGGAGGTACTTGTAATGTTTCGCAGGAAAATCATGGAGGATAGGAGACAATTGTGGTGGTTTGTACCGCCTTGGAATACTGGGAGAGATCGGGTTAGGTGCAATAGATACGCTATTAACTGAGGTTTCATGAGGTTTACAGTGGTGACTGTTATACACCAGAATGGCACCTCTCCGTCCGAGTGCCGACTTTCCTTATGTCGGTGCATAAAAGGACACTTATGGATTGAGGTTTGCCTAGAATACTAT